>JAAXCT010003024.1:0-47481 GCA_012490785.1 Eragrostis nindensis | reverse complement strand
GCCCCTACTTCAATCCTGCCGGACCCCCGAACCAAACCGACCTTCAGACCGCCTTCAGGAGTGCATCTGGAGCGTTGAGCAGAGCGGTGGCCAACCGCCACAGGGGACGGCCGGCCGGCCACCCCCTTAGGCCGGCCGGCCGACTTGGCGGCGCCGCCTCTCCAAAGTCGGCGCTTGCTTCCACCGCCTTGGCAAGCTATAAAATGGACCCCTCGGCTGCAGAAACAAGGCCACCATCACACTTCATCCAAGTGTTCATTAGGTTAGTTGAGTAGTAGCTTTGGGAGTTAGAGTAGAGTAGAGTAGAGTGAGAGCTCTCTCGGGCTTCCGGAGTATTCTCGGAGTTCGGTTATAGTTCTTTGTATCTTACTCTTGAGATATTATTTTATTTAATATAATTATATTAGTTTTATCTTTATTTATTTATTTTAGTAGTTCTTTTCTATTTAGTTTATTTATTCGTTAAGTAAGTGCTCGTAGAAGTCTTGTTGTGGGATTCGTGATTGTTGGAATAGCGATACGAGAGAGTGCGTCGTCGGAGATGACGTCGTGTGAAATCTGTGCTTGTTCATTCTTAGATAGGACTGCTCCGTTGATCAAGAGTAGCTCCTCTAGGCAGGTTGTAAGCGTGGCGCTTAGATCTTGGCCTATGCACGTTTGGCACCCAACCCCACGGAGGATGGTAGCCGCGAGTGTATGTGACAGCTACACGGTCTCTGTAATCCACCACGTCCGGGTTGGACTCAGCAGGGTCTTAATTATAGCGGATGGATCCCCAGGGTGAACTAGCAGTATCGGTTGCCCTGGCACTTCCGTGCCCGAAAACGACATGATTTGTATGTGTATGAGCTTAACTAGAGTAAATAACCTTTGTAGACTTGACTGCTAGAAAAGTAAATAATAGATAAACATACAGGTAGCCTTAACTCATCTCGTTGCTCTCCCAAATGTATACTACGATTTAATTTTATTACCTTGGATTGAGGATGTGTGTGCCACCCATATATATCATGCCTATCTACCCCGTCTCAAGTATAGTTGATACATTATTCTTTTTCCAAATTATCCAATGCATAGCTATTATTCAGCTTTCTTTTGCTCTACTTCCCTGCGGAAATATAAATACGATAACCCTGGAATACTCCAAGGTGAAATGCTACAATGGTGATCCGTGCGCTTGCGGAATTAATGAATTTAATTTTAACGCATAAGAACCGCCAACAAGCATTTCTGGCGCCGTTGCCGGGGAAGTAGTAGCAGCTAGGAACGAATAAATGCATTGAAGTTTGTGAGAAGAATAATTATCATTTACTTTTGCGGGCTTACCCTTGTCCTGTTTTTTTTTTTCTTCTTGTGAAAATTTGAAACAGGACTGTGCATGACTGGTTTCGACCTACCAGAAAACTTCCATCCAGATCCGGAACAGTTCTTGAGAAGGGTGAGGGCCAGGCTTACCCCTCCTCCCACCCACGCTCGATCGAAAGTTCTGGCTCTTGAAGGATCCCTTCCGACAACTGTCGAGCACCCTCCATCTTCATCAACAAACAACAACATGGGTGATCCAGTCGAGAAGACGATCAATGACTTCTCCGCGCCAACTACGGAGAATATCCGCGTGGGTCCCAACCCGCGCATCACCAACAAGGACTACGAGCTCAAGCCAGCCTTGATCAACATGATCTTGGCCAGTCCTTTTGTGGGAAGCCGTCGGAGGATGCAAATGCTCACCTCCAAAGGTTCCTGATGACGTGCAACAGTTTCGTCATAAGGATGCACCTCAGGACGCTATCCGACTACAGCTTTTCCCTTTCTCTCTGTTGGGGAAGGCTCTCCAGTGGTCCTACGCGAACCAAGAGTCCCTCGACACGTGGACGGCATGCTCCAATGCCTTCCTCGCCAAGTTCTTCCCGCCGGGCAAGACGACTGCCCTGCGGAACAAGATATCGGGCTTCCACAGCTCGCAGATGAGTCGACCGCGGAAGCTTGGGACAGGATGCAGGAGTACGTTCTCTCATGCCACACCATGGCATGGAGGAATGGGCCTCATACAGAGTTTCTACCACGGTTTGAGGCCGTCCGCTCGAGAGCACCTCGACGCCGCAGCAGGCGGCTCCTTCTTCTCCCTTAGCGTGAAGAACGCTAAGAAGTTGATTGAGAAGGTGGCGGCCAACCAGACTCATGGTGAACGCCAAGTGGCGAGCACCAAGACCCGTGGAGTGCACCAAGTGGAGACGATGGACATGCTCGCCATCAAGCTCGATCACTTACTCCGCAAGGTGGAGTCTCCGCAGGACCTGCAAGTTGCGGATTCCCGCATGACATGTGAGGAATGCGGCAACGTTGGGCATATGGGCAGCAATTGCCCAAATGTGAGAGAGGAATGCAATTTCCTCAACAATGGCAATGAGTTCCGCTCCCAGAACAACTACGGCTGGAATTCCAGGCCCGACCTCTCCTTCAACAAGAATCAGGGAGGTAACAATGGTAATCTTTCCCGTTATGAGCCCTCTATCAAGGATCTAGTTCTCGGCCAGGTCAAGATTAATGACAGCATTAGTAAAAAATTTCTCACTACCGACAAGGCTTTAGAGAACATAGATGCCAAGCTAGAGTCGTTCAGCACTGCTCTGCAGAATCAGCTAAGCCATAACAAGATACTAGAAACGCAAATTGCGCAAATAGCTTCAGCTGTGCAGTCTCCTCGTGCGGGTAAACTTCCTGGGCAACCGGAAGTTAATCCCAAGGAGAGTGTGAATGCAATAACCATCAGGTGTGAAGAGAGCGACTTGAATGCCGCACTCCCCAAGGATGTGATCAGAAAAGATCCCGGATGGCCAACCATTCCGTGTTTGGTCAACGACCGTTGTTTCGCTCGGGCACTATGTGACTTAGGGGCGAGCGTGTGAGCATCATGCCGAAGGCGATGTACGATGGGTTTAAACCATCCATTATCCCCAACGATCATGAAGCTCCAGCTAGCAGACGGGTCACTGCGCCTGCCCTTGGGGATTGTCGAAGAAGTTCCCGTGCAGATCAGAAATCTCTTCGTCCCGTTGACTTTGTTGTGCTGGATATGGAGGTGGATGACAGGGCCTCTCATCCTTGGGAGGCCGTTCTTGAGCACTACAACGCCAACATCGACGTGGGGGCAGGAGAGATCCACTTGGACTTCAACGGCAAGGAAGAAACGTTCAGCTTCAAGCCTAAGGTTGAGCAATGCAAACAAGTACGGGTCATATATGGGAAGAACCCAAGGAGAGTGGAGAAGATTGAGATTACTCCACCCATGCCACAGCCAGACAAGCTCATTGCATATATGAGAGACTATCTGGAAAAGAGAGAATGCAAGAAGGCTAGCAAAATATTGGAGGACTCAAGGAGGATGCCTCAGCCGCCTAACACATCTCAAGCCCCTCTTACTCCTCCGCAAGAAGGAGTAGGCGAGTCACAATCGCCCAGAAGAGGGAGAGCGAGGCGCTCAAGAAAGAAGAAGGCAGCTACGGCATCAACCGATGAGAGTACAACAAAGACGCCTATCAAAGAAAAGGTCGCCGCCACCAACACAAAGAAGACAACCAAGGTGTGGCGGAAGAAAGAAGGAACCTCTACCTCGCAAGATTCTCCAGCCAGCGAGGTCCAAATAAGTTGAAAAGACATGGAGAACGTCTAGCTCAAAGACGTAAAAATGAGAGCCCTCCGATTGGGGAGGCCATCCCAATCGTTATCCTAGCTAGGCCTAGCACTTGTTTTTCTTTTCATAAATCATAAAAACAAAATAAAAATTTGAAAAGTTTAAAAGACAACAAAAATAATAGGATTCCCGGTGATGCCCATTAGGGGCTAGCCACTTGTATCACCCTCACTCTTTTTTGCAGATCAAGAAGGAGGAGGAAGAGCCTGAATCAAGCTTAAGTCTTACAAAGACTCAAGCTTGGGGAGGGCACCCCTCAGGTAAGAAGGAGTTCAATACAAGCTTAGTCTTACAAAGACTCAAGCTTGGGGAGGACCCCCAGGTAAGTATTCCTAACTTTCTTAATAAATAAATGAACTCCCTGTTTCGAATAAATGCTAGAATCTTGGTGTTATGCTACGCTTAAGGGAAATGATGATCGAGTTACAAATTAGCTTCCCATGTGTCGCATAGATGCAACCTCTACTCCTGACATATGTGTTATTTTTACTTGAGCATAATCACATCATGAGTTTTGCTTATTTCCGTGGGTTGCATTGTTACACCAAGTCTGAGCATTGTGGATTGTGATATGGCATGATTAGGACTTGTTGCAATTTCTTAGTATGGTTTCATCCAGAGATGTTTTTCTTGAATTGCTGCAAGTACCTAAAACCCTTCTGTTTTGGCACACTTCTCTTAGTGTGAGGATTTATTTACCTACCAGAGCCATATCATAATATTCGAAACAGCCCCACTCATAGCCATTTGTTTATGCATTGAGTTTTGTTAAGGTTTGATGTACTCTTGAAACTAAGCACTCCTAATTTTGGTCATAATTCCTTCGCTTGTGTTTTCGAAAATTTCTCTCCACCAAAATAAAAGGGGGAATGTTTGGGATAAATCAACCAAACATTTTTCAGAGTTTGCAAAACTTTTGGTCCATCCAAAATGCTCAAGAATATTTCAAAATGTTTCATTGAACCATTCAAAATTTATGGCCCCTTGCACCATGGAGTAGTTAAAAAAAAAAAAAAACCTCCATGGTCGCATGACAAAAGTCAATGGCTATATGGTTCTTATCATAAACATCTTGAGCAAAATAAAGGACCAATGTTTTTCAAAACCCCCTTCCATAAGTGTGAGTTCATTTTCTCCCCCTCCATCACATCATTTCCTATGACCAAAATAAATGGAGTTGCTATGTTGATTGAGACTCATTCTTTAGCTTTACAATATATGCATGACAATTGTGCATTCCTTACCAAGCTCCACATACAAAGCCTCATTTGGTAGAAGGTAGGATGAGTGAAGCTTGTAGGAATAGAACTCACATTGGTAGGTAAGAGAAGTGCCTACCAAAACGAAGGAGAATTTTGCACCTTACCTTGCAGCACATAAAAAACTCTGGATGCATACCTGCTAGAATTGTGTACTTGTCCGAAAATGCCGTTCTAGTCTTCAATGCTGCATGACAAGGTGTGACATATAAGCCCCACGATTTTGCAACACTCATGAATATTTGTGCTCTCGTAAACTTACCACTGTTTAGGGAGTATGTTGTTGCATCTTTATTACCCATGGGGCTCTTCTTTGTAACTCCTGATCCGCCGGTACCCTGAGTTGAGTTTGCTCGGGACGAGCAAAGTTTAAGCTTGGGGAGGTTGTTGGCGGTCATTAAACCATGTTTTGACCGCCACCCTACCGGTAAATAAAAACATAACACCAAGATTTGTGCATAGTAGATAGAAAAAAATACTACTCCACAGGTTTTGGTGATATTTGGATGCAGGAGTGAATAATGGAGAAAAAGTGGGCCCAGCCAGGGAAATTCCTGCGGCCGGCCGGTCCCACCCTAGGCCGGCCGGCCCCACCTGGTGGCCGCAGGCCCCAGGCTTCTCCAGTGGGCTGGAAACTGGTCCACAACGTATAATTCAAGGCCCAACCCGCGGATTTGCGCCGATTACCAGAGGTGGGCCATTTGGGCCTTAACTTGGCCCCTACTTCAATCTGCCGACCCCACGAAAAACCGACCTTCAGACCGCCTTCAGGAGTGCATCTGGAGCGTTAGAGCAGAAGGCGGTGGCCAACCGCACAGGGGACGGCCGGCCGGCCACCCCCTAGGCCGGCCGGCCGACTTTGGCGGCGCCGCCTCTCCAAAGTCGGCAGGCTTGCTCCACCGCCTGGCAAGCTATAAAATGGACCCCTCGGCGCAGAAAACAAAGCGCACCATCACACTTCATCCAAGTGTTCATTAGTTTAGTTGAGTAGTAGCTTTGGGAGTTAGAGTAGAGTAGAGTAGAGTGAGAGCTCTCTCGGGCTTCCGGAGTCTTCTCGGAGTTCGGTATAGTTCTTTGTATCTTACTCTTGAGATATTATTTTATTAATATAATTATATTTAGTTTTATCTTTATTTATTTATTTAGTAGTTCTTTTCTATTTAGTTTATTTATTCGTTAAGTAAGTGCTCGTAGAAGTCTTGTTGTGGGATTCGTGATTGTTGGAATAGCGAGTACGAGAGAGTGCCGTCGTCGGAGATGACGTCGTGTGAAATCTGTGCTTGTTGTCATTCTTAGATAGGACTGCTCCTTGATCAAGAGTAGCTCCTCTAGGCGGGTTGTAAGCGTGGCGCTTAGATCTTGGCCTATGCACGTTTGGCACCCAACCCCACGGAGGATGGTAGCCGCGAGTGTATGTGACAGCTACACCGGTCTCTGTAATCCACCACGTCCGGGTTGACTCAGCAGCAGGGTCTTAATTATAGCGGATGGATCCCCAGGGTGAACTAGCAGTATCGGTTGCCCTGGCACTTCCGTGCCCCCAAACGACATGATTTGTATGTGTATGAGCTTAACTAGAGTAAATAACCTTTGTAGACTTGACTGCTAGAAAAGTAAATAATAGATAAACATACAGGTAGCCTTAACTCTATCTCGTGCTCTCCCAAATGTATACTACGATTTATTTTATTACCTTGGATTTGAGGATGTGTGTGCCACCCATATATATCATGCCTATCTTACCCCCGTCTCAAGTATAGTTGATACATTATTTCTTTCTCCAAATTATCCAATGCATATAGCTATTATTCAGCTTTCTTTTGCTCTACTTCCCTGCGGAAATATAAATACGATAACCCTGGAATACTCCAAGGTGAAATGCTACAATGGTGATCCGTGCGCTTGCGGAATTAATGAATTTAATTTTAACGCATAAGAACCGCCAACACCCGCACCGGAGGCAAAGCAGGACCTCGCCTTATTGGAGACGTGGACCTCGACGAGTACTACAGGCTGATCAGCACCGGCACCGTCGACCCACCCAGGACCCGTTCGACCTCTACGCAGAGTGGCGCCAGGACCGTGGCTTCGACGCGAGCAGCAGAGTTGGCGCCGTGGAGTAGCTTTTGCTAGCTAGTAGTGGCAGCCGTTGCCTAGAGTCGTGGTGTCTAGTAGTGTCAGGTGTGTCAGTAGTGTGTCTCAGTAGTTCCGAGTCAGAGTCGCCCTGTGGTCGAGTCGTAGATCGTCGAGTCCTTGTATATAAATAAAAGGACCTGGGTATGTATGATCGAACCTTGTTATTGTGAATAGGCTTGCTGTAAGGATGATGTAATGATGCTGGTTTTAACTTGTTTGTGTGCTTGCAAGATCTTTGGAATTTCTTTCATTTATCTTGTTGTTTTGCCTCGTAGTTTTGTAGCTTCGCCTTGTAGTTTCGATAATCGCCCGAGTGCCTTACCTCATCTTCTTGCTAATCTCTCCATCAGATGCCTCCCAAGAGATCTGCCAGAATTCAGCGGCGCCAACGCCGAGAGCGTAATGTTCAAGATGATGACCAGGATGACGTCCACAGTGCAGGGCGTGGACGTGGTAGAGGAAGAAATAATAATCAGCGTGGCAGAGGTAGAGGTAGAGGAGGAGGTAGAGGTGGAGGCAGACATGACAATGAACAAGATTACCAGGAAGAGGAAGTGAGTCAAAATCAACAAGAAGTACAGGATGAGGTTGGAGAAAACAATGACCAGAACAGAAGTGAAGGACAACAGAACCGTGGTAGGGGTGGTAGAAGAGGTGGTGGAAGAGGTGGTGGAAGAGGTGGAAGAATACCCGCAGCACCTGTCACCAACCTAGTGGCTGTGATAGATAATCAGACCCGCCTGATGGAGATTATTGCACAGGACTCATGGACAGAACTCCAGGCCAGCAGAGAGTAAAATGTCAGAATTCATGAGACTCAGGCCCCCGACCTTCGAGGGTACTGAGGAAGATCCTCTAGCAGCTGATGATTGGCTGCGTGATATCACCAAGAAATTACACTTGGTAATGCTGATGACAGGAGAGAAAGTTCTTCTGGCATCTCACCAGCTCAAGGGAGCAGCAGCAGGAGAATGGTGGGACAATTACCGTGAGGGTGCAGAGAATGCAGATGCTATTACCTGGGAGGAATTCGGAGGAGTTCAGGAGGAGTTCAGGAGGTATCACATCCCGGAGGGGTGATTGAAATGAAGGCTGATGAATTCCGCTCTCTGAAGCAGGGGGCGATGACAGTAAATCAGTATATCAGGAAATTCATGAAATTGGCACGATATGCTCCTGATGATGTTAATACCGATAAGAAGAAGCAGGATCGCTTCAGAAAAGGGCTTAACCCTGGATTGAAAGTGCAGCTGGTTACTCATATTTATCCCGATTTCAACACTCTCATGAACCGTGCACTTTTGTTGGAAGATGCTCGCTCTCACATTGAGCATGATAGGAAGCGCAAATTCAATGCGCAAAAGTTTAAGCAGCAGGAGAGAAATCAGAAGCCGAGGTTTAATAATAATTTTCAGAAGCCAAAATATCAGTCGACCATGCAGTATAGGACCTCAGCGTCCAATCAACCAAACTCAGCATCATCATATCGCAACCAAAATTCTGGTAGTCAGCAGAGGAGCAGCTCCAGTGTTGTTCAATCTAACAACAATGATAAAAGGACTTGCTTTCACTGCCGTGAGCCTGGTCACATGATTGCTAGATGCCCTTATTTGAGCCAGAATAATGCTCCTACTCAGCAGCATCAACCAAACAGTGTCAGAACTGCAGCTTCTGGAAATGGTCGTGGTGGACAGCAACCCTCTGGACAACAGCGGAGGAATAATCAATCCTTCGGCCGAGGAAAAGTCAATCATATTAATGCAGATGAGGTTGAGGACACTCCTGATGTCGTTCTTGGTGAGTATCTTGTCAACTCCACTCTTGCAACCGTTCTGTTTGATTCTGGAGCTTCTCATTCATTTGTTTCTTCAAAGTTTGTTGCTGCAAATGGTTTGCCAACTGTCATGCTAAAACAACCCCTGATAATCCGGACTCCCGGGGCCGAGACCAAAAGTTATTTGGGATGCCCACCGGTTAAGATCCTTTTAAGTGGGGTAGAGTTCCTAGCGAACTTAGTAGTCCTAGAATCCCAGGGGATAGATGTTATCCTCGGAATGGACTGGTTAAGTAAGCACCGAGGCAATATAGCCTGCGACACCAGGAAAGTTACCCTGGTAAACCACAAAGGAATTAAAGTGGTATGTGAACCAAAAAGGTCAAAAGTTGCACCAATGGTTCATAATATGGAAGCAAGACCGTTGGAGGAAGTACCAGTGGTCTGTGAATATCCTGATGTGTTTCCAGAAGAGTTGCCAGGCATGCCACCTGACAGAGACATAGACTTCATCATTGACCTCATCCCCGGTACATCTCAATAGCAAAGAGACCGTATAGAATGGCAGCGAATGAGCTAGCAGAATTGAAGGCACAAATAGCAGAGTTACAGGAAAAAGGATTTATCAGACCAAGTTCATCACCATAGGGATCACCTGTTCTGTTTGTTAAAAAGAAAGACGGCAGTCTCAGAATGTGCATAGACTACCGCTCTTTGAATGAAGTCACCATCAAGAATAAAATCCACTGCCCAGGATCGATGATTTATTTGATATGTTGAAAGGAGCCAAATATTTCTCCAAAATTGATTTAAGATCTGGGTATTATCAGCTAAAAATCAGAGAATGTGATATTCGCAAGACAGCTTTTGTCACCAGATATGGTCAGTATGAGTTCACAGTGATGCCATTTGGATTGACAAACGCACCTGCATACTTCATGAACCTGATGAATAAGGTGTTTATGGAGGAGTTAGATCGGTTTGTCGTTGTCTTCATTGACGACATACTTATCTACTCCAAAAGTGCAGAAGAGCATGAGCAACATTTGAGGATTGTGCTAGAAAAATTGAGAGCCCATGAGTTATATGCCAAATTCAGTAAATGTGAATTTTGGCTAAATAAAGTGGCATTTCTTGGTCACGTTCTGACAGAAGAAGGAGTATCAGTGGATCCAGCCAAAGTTGAGGCAGTCCTTAATTGGAAGCAACCAACCACTGTGACAGAAGTTCGAAGTTTTCTTGGTCTAGCTGGTTACTACCGCAGATTCATCGAAGGTTTTTCAAAAATAGCAAGACCAATGACAGCTTTGACACAGAAGGGAAAAGAATTTAGATGGACAGAAGCCTGTGAGAGAAGCTTTCAGGAGTTAAAGAAAAGGTTGACCACAGCCCCAGTGTTGACCTTGCCAGACATACACCGAGATTTTGTCGTATACTGCGACGCATCTCGACAGGGATTGGGATGTGTGCTTATGCAAGATGGCAGAGTTATTGCATATGCATCAAGCAGTTGAAAACACATGAGCAAAACTACCCTACTCATGATTTGGAGCTAGCAGCACTTGTGCATGCTCTCAAAATTTGGAGGCATTATCTGATTGGCATAAATGTGAAATATATACGGATCACAAGAGTCTGAAATATATTTTCACACAACCGGATTTAAACCTCCGACAGAGAAGATGGTTGGAATAATAAAGGATTATGACCTAGAAATTCACTACCATCCTGGAAAGGCAAATGTGGTTGCTGATGCATTAAGCCGCAAATCTCAGAATAATGGGATTAAAATGCGGAGACGAAGCCCGGAGATTGTGGAAGAATTCAAACAATTAAATCTTCACTTTGCTAAGCCAGGCCGTCTGAATACCTTATGTGTGGAACCAACTCTGGAAAAGCAAATCAGAACAGCTCAGGAGTCAGATGAAGAAATAAATGAGCTAAAGAAAATGACAGGGTTGGATAAGCCCCTGGATTTCGAGTGGATAATCAGGGCACTTTATGGTACAAGGATAGAATTTGTGTGCCAAAAACTGGTGGATATCAGAAGCTAAATTATGGATGAAGCTCATAACTCAGCATATTCTATTCACCTGGATGCACCAAAATGTATATGGATCTAAAACAGAAATATTGGTGGTCAGAAATGAAGAGAGACATAGCAGAATTCGTTGCTCGTTGTGATAACAGCAGCAGAGAAAAGCAGAATATAAAAGACCTGCAGGATTGTTACAACCCCTCCATGTTCCGGAATGGAAATGGGATGAGATCAGTATGGATTTCATCGTAGGGTTACCCCGTACCCAAAAAGGATATGATTCCATATGGGTTATTGTGGATCGACTGACAAAAGTGGCACACTTTATACTGTGTGAAAACGGTTGTACGGAGGAAATCATTATGCTCAACTGTACATAGACAATGTGCTCAAGCTACATGGAGTTCCTCGCAGAATAGTATCAGATCGAGGCACACAGTTCACCTCGATATTCTGGAAAAGTTTGCATAAATTGCTTGGAACAAGATTGGATTATAGTTCAGCATATCATCCACAAAACCGATGGTCAGACCGAAAGGGTGAATCAAATCCTGGAAGACATGTTAAGAGCATGTGTGCTAGCCTATGGAAAAGATTGGGAGAAAAGCTTGTCCTTTGCAGAGTTCTCATATAACAACAGTTATCAGGCCAGTTTACAGATGTCACCGTTTGAGGCACTGTATGGCAGAAAATGCAGAACCCCGCTGATGTGGTCAGAAGTTGGGAACGTTCTTTCTTTGGACCTGCAGTAATCAGAGATGCAGAAGAGAAAGTAGCTTTGGTCAGAGAAAATTTAAAGGCAGCCCAAAGCAGACAGAAAAGTTATGCTGATACCCGACGCAGAGATTTGAGCTTTGAAGTCGGAGATTATGTGTACCTCAAAGTGTCACCGATCCGAGGAACCAGGAGATTCCAAATAAAAGGAAAATTGGCACCGAGGTACTTGGACCTTTCAAGGTACTCAAGAAGATAGGAGCCGTGGCATATCGCCTCGAGCTTCCCGAAGAAATGTCAGATGGCACGATGTTTTCCATGTGTCACAATTAAAAAGAATGTTCTGAGAAAACCAGAAGAAATAGTCCCTCCCGAAGTGATGGACTTACAGCCTGACCTCAGATATCAGGAAAGGCCAATTAGGATTTTGGATGTGGCAACTCGACTAACAAGAAGGAATGCAATAAGGTTTTGTCGAGTTCAGTGGAGTAACCACACCGAAGCAGAAGCAACGTGGGAAAGAGAAGATGATCTCAAGCGAGAGTTTCCTTACCTTTTCGAGGATGAGCTGGAATCTCGGGGACGAGATTCTCTTTAAGTGGGGTAGGTTGTAGCGACCCGCGTTTTTGCCCGTCGTCAAAAATCACTAAAAATTTGAACTTTTTAAAATTTTCCAATTAAAAATCAATTTGCTAGCTTTAGTTAGTAGCGAAACCAAAAGTTTTTTTTAAATTTTAAAACGTGCATAAAAGTCACCATGTGCATTTTCGTGTTTTTCTTGATTTGTTTGAGTGTTGGTTTCAATCCTTCCTTTTGAATGAATTCAAAATTCATTCAAAATCAAACTCAGCAAAAGATCAAATGTTTCTCTTCTATCGGGCCGCCCCTTTCCTTTTCTCTTCCGCCGGCCCAGCTCCCTTTCCCTTTTCTCTTCTCTCCCGCGCCAGCCTGTTCCGGCCCAGTCCGCTCGGCCCAACACTCCAGCCCAGCCTGCCTCTCTCCCTCTCTCGCTGACGTGTGGGCCCGGCACCCGTCGCCTACCTCCGCCGCGCCGGCGCAAATCGCGCCCGCGCCCATCCCGGCGTGCTCCCTCACCGCCGTTGTCGTGTCCAAGCAACAGAGAAGATCATATTCAGCACGTGCGCAGCTCAACGCCTCCACTGCCCAGTCCCATCGTCGTCCTCTCCTCTACTTAACACGCGCCGCACGTTTTCCCGAAACCCGACGAGCTCCATCCCTCCGACCTCAGCCACAGCAGCCCCTCTCTCTCGCTCTATCTCGACGCCGGCACTGCAGAAGCTCTCTTCGCGCGTCACCGCCGTTCTCGAGGCTCGCGAACCGCCTTCGCGCGTCAATCGAGCTCCAGTCCGGCGAGATATTTCTCGCCGGCAAACCGACCTTGCGCACTGCTCCGCACCGCCATTGTCGGTCTATAAAGCAAGGGGCAGACCCTCTTCTTCCTTCTCTCATGTCATTTCTCTCCCACACTCACTCCCGAGCTCTCCACTGCTCTTTTCCCCTTTTTCTCTTATTCCGGCGAGAACTCCGGTGAGCTCTCCCCTCTTCTCCGGTGAGTCTCGACACTTGTTTCTTGTCGAGTTTATCAGCTCTTCACTTGCTTGACACGCTGGTGCTCTCCTTTGGCGCAGCCGTGACTTGCAGGTGAAGCCTGACGGAACCCTAGCCCGCCGTCCGCCGTTTCCGTCGCCGGCACCCCCTCTGCTCATTCCCTCGCTCGACTGAGAGCACGGTGAGCACCCTCAAGCCCTTCTCTCTCTCTTGCGCATGATCTCGTCGTCCTTTCTGTGCGCGCACCCCCTTGCACCAGAGCACCGCCACCTGCCGGCCCTCACTTCGTCGCCGGTGACCATCCCGGCCACGCCAGGCTATGCCGAGGTGCGCGCCACGCTCCTCGCGTACCCGCGCACCTGCGCGCCCACACGCGCACGCTCTCGAACGCACACACGGCTTTATCCCTTCTCACCCCGGCGCGCCGCCGAGCTCGGTGAGCTCGTGCCGCCGCTCCGGCCCTTCTCCTCGTCAACGTGTAGCATCTCCAAGATCGCCGTGTCTCTCTCTCTCTCTTGCGCTCTCTCTCTTCCTCTCTCGCGCTTCCGCGACCACCCGCGCACCGAGCGTCGGCTCCGCCGCCGCCCTTCTCTCTCGCCACCGGTGCAACGTCCCGGTAATTAAATCACCCGAAACCCGTGTTTTCCGTACTGCCCGCCCCAGGATCAATGACAAGTACACACGGTATTCACAGTGGAACCATAGCCATATCAAAATTTAACTATCAAGTTCATTTGAAGTTACAAAATATTGGCTCAATGGCCGACGAAATACCTTAAGAAATAAACACAGCGGTAACATAAAGGAATTTAGATATCCAGCGTGTGCCCCGTGATCATCCCACAGGCAATTGACTGGAAGTTGAACTCCTAGAAAGAACGGCATCGTTCCTCACCAATATCCTCGTCATCTCTGAAACCAAGTTATCGGAGGCAAGCAATGCGGGTGAATAATAGCAAAATCATAATTATATGCAAGGCCAAATGAAAGAAGGCATAATATGGTTAAGTTTGCATAAATGAGCATATGATAATCTAGACTTGATTACTGAAATAATTACTAAATTGAATTGCTTGAATATAAATTGCATAAAGGTAAGTACAAGTAGATATCATATAAATAAAGTGACATACTTGACTTCCATGTCAGTTCCTACAAAATCATTATCTATACCAATTCATATATCAATAACCATTATGATCAATTTAATCCCAACCATTCTCTAAACAAAGACCTATCATTAAGGAGCTTGAGACCGCAAGCACGGCCATTCGAATGGATTATGACTCTGCAGAGTTTGTACGCTGTACCCATGGACAGTGAGTGACCGTCTGTGGTGTTGCAAGCACCGTGCACTCACGAAGTGTGCACATCGGTATCACACATGACGTTTTCATTAGCCGTTTGTTAACCTTGCCTTCTCTAAATTGTAAATAATCCCTCCGTACCTACCAACTAACATCCCAGAGGTACAATTTTCCCCTCCTTCAAACATGGATAGTTTAGGCAGGAATTAAAAGGGTACAATTCATTGTATTGGTAAACCTTGAGCCCAAAACCGTAGTGATGGAGGTCCCTCTGAATAAATACCAGATCGGGTAAAATTATCCATACATTCTCTACTTCTAGAAGGCAAGGCAACATTCAACTAATTACTTAGCCATGGCCGTCCCATACCAGCATCCATGGTCGCACGATGTTTCCTTAAATCAAGTTACAAATGTACCGGTCCTTATGCGATGCGACGGGTCTCCAAAATCATGATTATCAAACAATCATTAATCCAATTAACATTATCACATCAAAACCGTCAACATCTAAATTATCATCATATGTCAATAACAAGGATTTCCCATCAACATAATCCGTAAATTTAATGATTATACATGTACTTACATTTATAAAAATATAGCCTTCCATTTTAGCAAGCTTATTAGTAATTAACTATATCATGAAGCTTAGAGCATATGACCATTATGATAGCCCAACCTATGGTTACAAGGGAGTATGATATATTCTAACAAAGGGGATAAAATCAATAGGTAGTATCTACCATTTCCCAAGTAAACATTTTTAATGATATAAATTATGCACAAATTAATCCTACAGACTAAGCATTTAAATGCACTTGCAAACATAGGATCAAATGATCAAGGGGGTGTGCTTGCCTCGCACCTTTATATACATAGTTCATACAACGATCTTCAAGCTCTGATTTTTCCACGGTGTGGCCTTCGACGATTCACTCACGTGCGCGTCGATCCACGATCAATAAACACCGAGAGATCCAAATAAAGCCATCTAAGAAGATCCAATAAATTTTACAATAATAAATATAAATATTTCGAATAAAAACCAAGAGCATGATCATGGAGTGCATTTCATGAAAATAAATATGTATTCGGAGTTCGTATGAACGGAACTACACTGTGAACGAGTTCTATCGATAAATAAATAAGAAATAACTAGGGTTCATTGGTTCCATTTCCTCTATGGTGATTATTTGCTATGAGATATACTCCTGGCCTTATTAAGGCCATATTCACCTAGACAAGTTATTTATTATTTATTTTCTCTAAATGAAAACATGCATGGATGTTATTTAGTTTAATTAATGCATGGCTAATATAACGGTATGCGTAGATATCTATTTTCTAAATCTTATGGTGAAGATGGCGAAATGCATATGCTTCATTGACAGTGATTGCGTGCATATCTAATATGAAATTCATAATTATTTCTATTGATGAACATGGTGTTGTTCAAAGAGACATGAGCAAATAGACTAGATATTTATAACAAATATCCTTAGGATGATGTATATGTAAAATAAAGCTATATGTTCCCAGTGCATATAGAAACACCCTTATGGGTTAAAATATTCATTTACCATAGGCATGCATATGAGTGCAATATAAATACATATGTATATTCATGAGCATGAGATAATCCATTTAAGATAAGCTTCATTGAGCTAACTAAATTATCTAGACATAGCATAGTTTAAGGTGACATGCGCAATTAAACAAGATTTACATAGTAAATAACTTTAGCATAATTTATAGGTAAAATGAGGCTACATACATATGGAAACATTCCTATGGTTTAAGATACTTATTTTCCATAATCATTTTGGGTACATCTATGTATGTATATGCAATCTACATATTTAGAGGAGATGCAAAATATGTTATCGAGTTCTAGTTTGAATATGAATATTGTATAAATATTTCTTACATGTTCATGTAAAATCAGGAAAATGTTCCTATCATATTTTTCATCTACAATTATATTCTTAAATGCTAGATGCTAATATAAGCTATTAGTTATAACTGACATATTATATTTTGCTAACAAGAAGTTCTATTTAACTTAGTATATATTAGTTTCTTAATCATGGTATAACCTAGAGATGTGGCCCTATGGTTTATTTTATTTATCATAGCCAGAAAATAAGTTCATACAGTGTAAAGAAAGCTATATGTTCATGCATAGATGAGATGTTCATTTAATTAGGTTAATGAGTCTATCATTCAAAGCAAAACTTACATGAAACTACCATTTTAGTTCTTCATGTGACAACTAGGATAACAATCTATATATTTAGTTATAGAGATGGTATGCAATTCTATTGTACAAATAACAATTAAATTCTCATAAAGAAACATGTTGTTTCTTAAGAAATAAAACAAGTCTAGATATTTATTTTTCTAAACAATTTTTCCTTTGATCCATTATGTGTGTACAGTGGAGATATATTCTGAAAAGTTTAAAAGTAAATTAATCTTATTTGTTTTCTATATATATAAATTCCCTAATCAATTATTTCTTAAACAAAGCATAAGACTAACCTATTTGTTACTAGGAATTTTTCCTAATCACTTATATCATATTTTTACATAAGAAGGAGCCTAAAAACATAAGGAATTTTTCCAGCTATTTTTCTAAATTTTTCCTCACTATTCTTCTATCTATTTCAAACTAAAAACGTCTAAAACGTTTTCTGGCCAATCGCAGCACGACAAGTGGCAGCTCAAGGGTGTTTAGTTCAAATTAACGCGCGTACGGTAAACCCGGCGGCTGGACGACTCGCCGGCGACGAGCTATGGCTCGGCGACGTCGACATCATGCACCGATCGACGCGTGAGGTCAAAAGCTACCTTCCGGTAGTCGCCTCGTCGGCGATGGCGGTTTGTAGCGGCGGAGCGGCGGCGACGACCTAATCGGCGCGGTGGCAGGGCGACATCGCGGCGGCGAGCAGAAGGCGCGGCCTCGAGTTTACGTTGATGCACTGGCATCTACAAGAATCAAGGAGGCTCACCGAGCAAGCAGTGCAGGCAGCGGTGGCCGGAGATGGCCGGGCAACGAGCGACGGCGGCAGAACAGAGGACCTCGCCGTCTGGACAGACTACAACCCGTTTCTACGGCAGTAAAGGATCAAAATGGATTCAGCGTATGATTGAGGTGCTATAAGAACGAAGGGATGAAGTAAATCTCACCGGAAAAGAGCATATTTCATCAATGGCGGCGGCGGCCCATTTTGGGGAAAAGTTGAAATTCATCGAAATGGCCGCAGCAATTATGGACGAGGTCAAGCTATAGAGGATAAGGGAGACGAAAGGAAGAGAATTAGAGCTCCGGCGTCGTCTTTTATAGGGAGAGAAGGCGGTTCCCACCGATCTTTTGCTCGGTGGTCACTACTGTCAGTGAAGAGAGAGAAAAAGAGAGGAAAGGAGAAGCGAGCGCGAGAAGACGCGGAGACGGGGTGAGGAGTGACGGGCACGTCGCGTGGCTCCATAGGGCGCGCGAGCGCGTGGCAGGACGGCGGTGGTTGAGCGGCGCCGGCGGTTTGACCTTCGGGCGCGAGGAAGATGACAGCGGGAGGAGGCGGTTCGCGGTTTGGGCTGCGTTAGGCTGAGTTGGGCCGACGTGGGCCAAGGTAAGAGCACAGGTAAGTTTCTCATTTTCTATTTCTTTTATTTTCTAAGTGGGCCGACTAGAGCTTAAGCCCATGAGGCACAAAACTGTTTTGACTATTTTGAAAAACAGAGAGCATCTACGAATTTTATACCTATCCAAACGTGCTCCAAAAATTATGAAAAATTCACATAAATTAAGTCTCTGTGAAATCTAACGATGGTAAATTTTGGGGAATTTTTGGTAAAGCCAATTTCCAGGAAAAATTCGACATGTTGCTGTGCACTATGAAATGACTTACATGGGTATGATTTTTAAACATGAAATTTTTCTAAATAAATTTGAATGCCATTTATTCAAATATGAAAACCCACTCCAAATATTTCAAACCTCAAAGAAGAACATCTCAAATCAAAACCATACGAAAATTATTTATTTAAACCAAAATGAGTCATGTTAATGTTTTATTTAGGAGAATTCCATCTAATTTATTTATAAATTCATAGCTTAGATTAAGGAACGATTGGCTTCCTTAAAAATGATGGCCTAGGGGACCGGGATGTTACAACCGGCCTCCGCGAGCTTCCTCCGGCCCGGCCGAGCTCTCCGCGCGCACCGCACCCCCGGCGCACACTCGCAACCACTCGCACTCCAATCCCGCGCACTCCCTCACCTTTCCCCCTTTTCTCGCCGGCGCACCGCCAACTCCGGCGACGTCGCGCCGCCGCGTCCGTCGTCCCCGACGACAACATCACCCACCATCACACTCGCCGTCGCGCGCTGATCACGTGGGTGTGCTTCATGCCCCCTCTCGCCGCCTGTAGCCGCCGCGGCGACGATTCCAGCGAGGCCGCCGCCGCGCGCGCCGCGCCTTGACTGCGTCGCGCCGCCGTCCGACGTGGCCGCCACGTCGGCGCGCGGGCCCGCGACGACCGGGTCGCCCTGCTTGCGTGGCAGACCCGGTGCACCATGAACCGCCGCTCTACACCGCCCGGTCAACCGTTCTGTGGACTCGGCTCACGAAACAGTAGCGCGCGGACCCCGCTGGGCCCTTCGGCCCACCAGTCAGTGAGACATTTTCACTGGAAAATGCTACGCGCACCCGGATTTGTACACAGAAAACGATTTCGGGCACATTTCCAATAACAGAAAAATTCCCAAAAATCCTCAAAAATCCAATATTTCATTCTAACCATTTTGCAACCCTTGTCAACCACTGGAAAATTAGGATGATGGTTATACTTAATTACGATAATCACATCCTAATCAATTTCCTTTCTTTTACATCAAAATCAATATCTTCATCGTTTTAACTCCGATTTTGGCGAAACTTGCGCCAAAATTCATCTAAAATCCTAATCTATCCAGTGCCACCAAAATCAACTCCCATCTGGTTTTATTGGATTTTATTCGGATTTATTGCTTTGTTAATTTGATTGTACGCGGTAGATTTATCTTTTTTAAAACGTTAGATAATCAAGACGAAGAAGCTGAGGATCCTGATTACGAGGATTTAGAGGAAGAAGAGCTTGGTGAAGGCAAGTCTAACTTCCATTGATCATATTGATCCTATGTTTGCAAATATCCTAATTAGAGCTGTTTATAAATAAATTGCATGGTATTTAAATGAATTTAAATGCTAGAATGGTCCTATGCAATATTTGATTGCCTGCCTTGACTTGATTATATCCGGTATCCTTGTTAGCCCTAGGAATCAACATCATTAATTTAATTAATGAATATTGATATGCTTGCTGCTTAGGACTTTCACATGTGTTAACTAATATTGCTCACATGATTTTCGTGTAAATGCGTGGTCTTGGCGGTGTGTGTAAATGTGAAATTGGGTGGTATAATAATAAGTGCAACCCTAGTGAGGGATGTTTTTGGCGGGATCAGGCGAGGTAGTCCTCAGTGGGGAGGCTATCTCTGGGACGCCCTTCCACTTGTGGATTGGCTATTGAAGATGCCTGGTTCGGTCGTATAAGGACCGGTTCTTGTGCCGCCTTTGCCTAGCACCCCTCGCGCAGCCACAAGCCGTGAATGGGCGCGGAATTGGAACCACACCCTACTAGTACTCACCCGGTACCCCCGGAGGCAGGAGATTGCAACGGAGTCCCAGGAGAAGACTCGTTCGTTGGTGGGTGTCCGAGATCCGGCATTTATGACTGGCCATACTATTATGATTGTGAAGCCCCTGGTGATGTCCGTGGGGGATGCCGTGGTGGTACGAAGTAGGTATGGAACCTTTAGTGGGACAGTCCAAACTATGACGATAGGGAGGACTGGACCACCTTGTGGGGAAATTTGTGCACCCTTGGCCAAGGTTAAGAATCTTTCCGGAAAGCCGTGTTCCACGGTATTGGACAACGCGAAAGCATCGGCCACACTATGATTAGATTTTTGCGTGAGTTTCCTTGGTGTGTTTTTGGAAAACGCCGGTTGGAGCCGTGTGCTGGTTGTCGGCCAGTGATAAAATTTGAGGAACTGGCGGGATGGATTGCATCTCCCCCAGGGCCGCCCAACCCCACTAATCTCTACAGATAATTGATTAGAATTGCGAAATGCTTTGTTTCCAAAATAACTCTGCATAAACTTGGCTTTCTCGCCTTGTCGTTAACCACAAGCCTAATCCTTTGATAATCCCTTGCATAATCATACCCCTCGTGTTAGGCTTGCTGAGTACCTTAAGTACTCACCCTTGCTTAAATCATTCAGAAGATGAGCCCGACTATGACTTTCAAGCTGTTGGTGATGAAGAGTAAAGTTTGGCCATCGCTCAAGTGGTGCCTGTAGGAGTGGAGCCTGTCGTCTTCCGCTAGATTAAGTGTTAGCTCTGGCTGCTGCGTCAGCCTTTGAGCGTGATGTCTGTGTGTGTTGAGGCTGCTCGCCTCTTTTGTATCAAAGACCTTTGTGTAATAAAAGGCTTGTATGAGACTCGGTATTAAAATAAAGTATTTGCTGTGAAGCATTCTGTGAAGGTATCGTATCAGCTACTGATCAGGGACTGATACGGTAAAACTAAGTACTTCAGAAATGGGGTACGACAGGCGCTCAGGGGAGGTGTGAGAGGGTGATTTGCAAGCTCAGAGAGGTGGAAGGGGTGATTTGCAAGCTCAGGAGAGGTGAAAGGGGTATCTACTCTCTGTCCCCGACCGAAGCCCACACATATACTCGGACTAGACACTCTTGACCAATTTCAACTTCATTTTATGACTAGTTTTGTAAGCTGGTTACTGTCTATTTGTTAGATTTATCTATTGACAGGAGCTACCACTGTACTAGTTATGTAAAAAATTATTATAGATAAGACACTATATCGAAAGAACAAAACTATTTCTTTTTCAATCAATAAGAAATCGATGTTAGTGATGATAAAGTCCAGTGAACTGATTAATAGGTTTGTTTGGATCCACTCAGATTTTAAGAATCCAGATTTTGAAAGCTATATAGAATTCAAACAGAGCAGATTATGCACCCAGATTCTAAAATCCAGAATCTGGCTCAACCTAGTTTTTAGGTGATTTTATTTGTCAAAAGACCCACTGCCCTTGAATGCTTTTGAATAATTAGAACTTGTGCCACCACTCATCAAAAATATAGGAAGGACAAACTGGTCATTAACTACCTCAGAAACTAGTTTCTAAATTTTAAGAATCCATGATCTAAACACCTTCATCCAAATTTCTTTTAGAAACCAGATTATAGAAAGCACCTATAATCCAAATTCTTAGAAGCTGATGAGGATCCAAACACCACCAAACAAACTGGAAAATCGAAGAGTCAAAAATTGGTCACATGGTTTTAGATGGGTAAGTAAAACAAGTTTGGGGATGCCTTAACAGTGACACAAATCATTTTTAATGCAACTAAACAGACCACAAGAAAGTTATGCATCCAGAAAATGTTTCAATCATTATCATTATATAATAACAAGTAAACATGGCAGAATCAGAATGAAAATGATGAATGAATTGACGCTTGCTTGCATGGAGGTCTGCATTACTGCGTCAAAAGAACATGGCATATTTTCGAAGTTACTTGATCACAATAATGAGCCAATGCAGTTATTTAGTACATATAAAAAATTATAATGCAAAATTCACATTTGTATTATTACTGAATTTTTGCATATAGTTGTGTGTCAAGCCTATAAATTATCTAGATCTGCTCTCTCAATATGTAAAAAAATAATAAATAACTGCTCAGATCAATAGTTTCATGCCTTGTCAACCAATACAACCAGCTACTGCGACCCTTTCCGAAAAAGGCATGCCTTTCAAAAAGTGCTAACTGCTATTTCCTCAACTATAGAAAAAGAGAACTAAAAGCTTTGCAAAACTTGTTGCATGAATCAAATAAATTATGATTTAGCCATCGGTAATAAAAAATTTATGATCATCATGCAAAGTTGGGCAACATGTAAAAGAAAAGGCATATTCACAATATACAGTGGTCACCACGACCAGCTTGCAACAAAAGAAGCTGCTACTCCAAACATCACCAGCGAAAAAGGCAAGAAAAAAGGGACCGTCTTGCTACAGTCGTCATTGTCGCTCTTAGAGTTTCCCAATCAGAAAAGCCATTGTCCTCGTCACCAGAATCTTGGCTACTCGCTCTTCGACCGTCCCACCGCCCTCCTGCCTGCCTGCCCTCAAATCATCCCCACCGCCCTACTACTTGCCACCCGTCACCGCCGCCACTCACCACCATGCTAGCCAGCCAGCCACCCTAGATGGACCCCCTTCATCTATACCCAGAGGTCGAGATGGAGGAGCACAATTGACAAAACTTCTGAGATGAAGAATCAGCTTGTTTTCCTAGTTGTCGCATATTCTTGATAAAAATACCTAGTAAGAATAGTTATCAGTATCGAAAGTATAACATGCCAAGGTAATGAATATGAATACTGAACACAAGAAATCTAATATGAATAATGAGAATATGAATACTGAGCACAAGAAATCTAAGAATTTTAAAATCGAACATATAAAGAAACCAGTTAGCAAAATCAATTCTAACATGCCATCCCAGCAAAACATTGAACAAAGGAACCACTTAGTGCAGATAATGGCAAGGTGTTAAAACCTTTAACTCAGCAGGAGCTCATGAGTAGCCCGCATATCCATATGGCAAACGACATATTTCTGGAGACACAAAAGCAAGCTATTCAAGTGCGTTCATTGCATGATTAGAATGCAATTTATTTTGTTTTCAACAAATGCGTATCCATCATAGATTATACCTTTTTACTATTTGCATGTTGCATAGGAATGTGGGAACATGTTTACTATCATGCAGTTGCAAGAAATTTGAAGAAACCTCACCTCTGACATCATAAAACCTCCTTGCCATATATTGTCAATGGAATTCCTGAGCCTGACTCCTTGCAATATATTGTCAATGGAATTCCTGAGCCTGACTCCTTGCCGTATATTGTCAATGGAATTCCTGTGGCACTATCAGGTTGACTCGTTGGCAGCTCCATTCTCTATTCCTGTAGTAGCTGGAGAGAGAAAAAATAGTACCAGTGTAGAAATTGTTTGAGTTCCATTTCATTGTAATCCAATTCAGAAAAATATACGTAGCCAATGCCTACATGTATTCTTAATGCCGAATAACTAATTTCAGTATGGTTGAATGGAAGCACTATCAACATGCCGAATAAGTGTTCAGAGCATCTTGACAGATATTTCAAATATGATGAACTATAAATTAATGACCTGAATCATGCAGTGAACAAAACAATCAACATGGGCAGTCCATTGCATTTTGATGCTAAATAGAAGGGCAAGAAAATAATAATTAAAAAGTAAGGTAGGTAGTGATGAAAACTGCAGTGAAGAGATGCAGAAATTGAGATGAAAAACAACAAAATACTTTTGCCTCCTTGAACACCACTGAAGGAACTATTATCAGATCTACATTCCCCTGCTTTCCGTGTCACAGCCTACACGAAAAGAACTTTTGATCACTCAAACTTGTGGGTGCATCAAGTAGTTCAAAAGCACATGATTGCGAGAACACTTAAAGCGAGCGAGTGCAATAGGTTTTTCATTTTCCATTTCATCAGTCAAGATGCTCTGAACTCTTGGCTCGTTCGTATCATATGTTTGAGCAATTTCAACGTGCAAGAAATTTCCCAGGTATTCATGGGATCATTTAAGCTTTAAGCTTTTAGCATGCTCGTTCATATCATATATGCTCATTCCCAAGGATTTTATACTCCATGTAACTTCCTTGGGCTCTTTTTCAAAGCAGTGAGGTTGAATTATGCTACTCTATGAATTTGGGGGACCTTAAGCCATTTCAGGTGATACACAAGGCAGTTGAAGAAATATGGATATTGTAGCATGCATTCAATTAGCATCCTAAAGCATGGCTGAACTTCTGATTAATACAATCTAAACTAATATTGCTTGATATTACAATATAAGTATTCTCCCAATTAGTTTCACCACAAATGATTTTGCTATGAACTGAGATATGATGGATGTTGATACAACAATGCCACCACAAACTACAGGTTATACCATCTAAAAGAACATGCTGTTAGATATTTGACAGCACATCATAGATTAGAGGAAATGGCCAACTATAAGAATAATTACATAGCTCCAGAAACCCAGCAACTCAGAAGCCCCAATAAACTTGAACCAAACAGATCACTGGAATAAAATTAAGCCCACTGAACGCATATATCAATATATAGAAGACATGTTCACATATCACGTCGCGGGATTAAACCTTCCACGTTCCTAAAACCCAAATTTCAGATCAAATACCATAGATGCCTTGATAGTTGATAGAGAGTTGCTGAGCGGGGCAACAAACAGTGATACCCCTTTCCATGTTCCTGATCTTGGACTGCATCAAGGGGTTTAGTCGAAGATGATGGAATGGATTTGACCCGAGGAGAACCCACCACTGTGAGGGTTTGGTTCCAGATGGTGATGTGGAACCCACCTCCCTCGCACTTGCCTCTTATATATTCTCCTCGCAACTCCCTTCCCCTCCCTACGTGAAACAGGCAGTTGAGTCAGAGGTACCTCCTGGATCTCCAATCCAGATGGCAAAGAATTAGGAGTTCTCATAGAAAGTACCTTCAATCCTGCACCTGAAGCATGGCTCGGCGCGACGGATGGTCACTGTTTCCAGCCTGAGATCACTGGCAAGAAAACCATCAACAGTAACGTGGAGTATACTTATATTGTTGAACCAAGATATTCAAAGGTGATACTATTATACGCGAGCGGCACGCACATTCAAAGATTTATACGTGACATTATAAACAAATAAAAGCCATGTACCGACGGGCCGACGGCATTCAGATTATATTGTACTCAGAAAAAGGGCTGATAACAGATCTCATCCAATAATCAAAGGGCTGAAAACAATTACTGCATCAGTGAAATTGTTCTCTTTTTTTGAATTTTTTTCTATCTACATCAAATGTACAACTGCTTTATTATTATGATGTGCCAAAAAAAAAATATTGAGCATCTAGGATGCAAGAATTAGAGAGTGAGGAGAAGCAGTGAGTTGAAGAGTCAATACTAAATCCATTCATATATGTGTAACTAAATGGATGCGTACAAAGAGTTAAAGAGAAAAATAATTGGTCAGGAATCATTTTATCTTGGAGAACATGTACAGCACTATGACACTATGGCTGTTATCTGCCATATCAATCTCAGTCTATCAGTAATAGCACCTGAAGCTATAATTAGATCGCGACATTGAGGTTGTGTCATGTTCTAATATATGAAACAAAATAAGAGGTAATTGGCAGGGACAGAGGAGAAGAATAGAATTCAGACAGAACATATACATAGATCTAGTGTGTGCAATAAAAATTTCTGATAAGACCGAATGCATTTTGACATTTGAGACAGAGTAGCAGGGTAACCAACAAGATGGGGGCATGAAAATTGAGTAACATGTGAAATCTCAAGTAAACCAAAATAAATAAAAACATCCACAGGCACCTGATATTACAATGCCAACTTTTTGGAATAGTACATGCTACGTACCTGAATATAGCCTCGTTGCGAGGATCAATTGTACTTGACATCCTAAATTGACGGCTCGGCGCTTATAGAATTTTGCAGGATAGCTACAGATCTTCATGCCATTCATCAGCATTTCATCAGCATTCCTTTTAATCATCATTGCTAAACAGACAATTTGATGGACCATATTAGATTTGAGATAGCTGAGCTAAATCTGAAGAATACAGAGGGCAATGGGCATTGCAATACCTGAGCATGTGGAGTGAAGTTAGGCCGTCTGACAGTACCTACAGAATAGCCAAGGGGATTAGCCACCAATGTGCGATTTCAGAACCATAGATGCATGTTTACTCTTGCTATTCCAGTAGATGTGATCAGAAACACAAGCTTGCAAGATTTTCAGACCATAGAGGCACACCATTCTACTTGAAAAACATACACCACAAGATACCCCTGCACAATGCACAATCAGAAACTGAATAAAGGGGGGAAACATCAGTAGAGCACCTTTGATCCAATCTGATGCACCACAAGCAGAAAGAATTTTGATTTCATTGATAGACAAAGCAGGCAAGCATAAGAATGAAATACAAATCATATATCAAGGATGGACAGATTAGAATGCAACCAAACAGCATCTGGTGGATCAAGCAGGTGATTTTTGTGCTGAGTAAAATAAAAAAAGCCTTCAAGAGGTTTCAGCTGTTGAGGCTCTCCTGCGTTTTCGAGAAAAAAAAAGTTTCAGCTGTTGAGTAAAATTGTGCTATCATGGAATAAGTTGATTTGTGTTACTCCCTCCTTCCTTTAATTGATGACGTTCAGACAGGAATATTTGACTTGTAGCTAGTGTAAATGGTTGTCTGAAACGTCAAGAAAAAAAGAATGGAGGGAGTATCAACGAGAGAAATGAATGACACAAGTAATATATATTTCAAACCAATGCAGCATATGTATATTGATTTTTTAAATTGATTTTGCTCATGGAAAACAGCTACAGTTAGGTACATAAAGGTGCTAAGGAGCTATCTCTAGGATGACAAGTTACGGAATCAAGCCAAATTACATAATTTTGAAATTTAAGGGTTCAGAAATCACTCCTGGACCTTCTAATCTGTTCAGAAATTTAGATAGAGGATAAACAGAAATTTTGCCATTTAGTAGCTGCCAAAATCTCAACTACTAATAAGTAGGGGCAGTCCTTATATTTCCAAAAACAATGCCAAGCCTAACATCACTTCCAAAAAAAAAGCAAGCACATCAGATAGATCCATGAGAGTCAATTTTTTTTTTATCGTTACTTTTTATATAGGATTCAAGTTGTAAATAGCTGAAATTTAAGCTCTATTGAGTACTGATGGCTGATCAAAACCAGAGTACCAGATAGTTCTCCAGGGTGCAGTCCATTTTATCCATCATCAGAATATATCTTTTTCCACGCCTTATTCACCTCCAGAAGCATGTCCATAAAAGTAATTCAAGCATTCAATAACAAAAATAGGGATGATACAAATAAGAAACTGAACTAAATTAAAGTACTTGAGATTCTGACAACCTTTTTTCCAGGCTAGAGAACATGGTCAGCAGATTGAAAACATACTGGTGAGTCAAATTAATTGTTGTGCTCTGAAATTAATTTGACATGGATGATAGATGAGTACCTATGCGTAAGGTCTCCTGACCCAAAATCACCGGGGGGATCTTCCATGCTAAAATTTCCTGACCCAAGATCGCCGGCGAGATCTTCATGCTAAATTGGAGCGGGGAGTCACCGGATCCGCATGCAGCAAGCTGATCGATGGAGTAACCACACCATCCAGTTGTACCAGATTAGCTCATTGGTCTGATTTTGCACGACTACACATGAATTGCATGACTATTTTACACCCAACATACAAATGCATGTCCTAGCAATGCATTTTTTTCTTGAGATCTCCAGTCCAGGCAAAACAATGCAACTGACGCTACAAGCCTACAACTGTCATCATGCAATCAATATTGATAAATTTAACACATCGCAAATAAATGTTCAAGAAAGAGCTTGTCTTATGATACAGGCATCTCCATATACTCTTCTCCTAATGTTGGTACTATCCTATCTGCAGCCTCGACATCATTTTCTTCTGGGCTTTGGAGCTTTAGTTTCTTCGGATCTTTACACTCCTTCAAAACATCTGAAACGGCCTGGGCTTTCTGTAATATTGAGACTTCTTTTCAATAGCGTCATCCCCTTCCTTATCCCTGTAACTGCCTGGTAGCTTAGTGGAATGTGGTACTGAGCGCATAAGATCCGTGAGCTTCTGAATCAGTTCAACCAAGCCGAGCCGTTTAAGCTCTTTCATAAGCATCCGGTAGGTTATGTACTGGGGCACAATCCCTCTCTCAAACATATGCTCAAACTCCGCAAAAGCCCTCTTCAAACTGATGGCGCCGGCAAAGCAGATGTATCAGCATGGTGCTGGTCGCTAGATCTGGCTCAAAACCACAAGTTCTCATCCTGAATCATTTGAAGCGTCAATTCAAGCCGGTTTGACTCGCACAGCAACTTGATAAGGAGATGGTAAGTGAGCCGGTCCGGCTCATAGCCATTGTTAACCATCTTGTTATAGAGATTCATCCCCAGCTCAACGCTGCGATTCCTGGCAAAGACCATGAAGAAATAGTTGTACGTCCTCGCCGTCGGCGAAATGCCCCGTCCCAGCATCGCCTTGAGCACACCGCTAGCCCCAGCGAGGTCCCCATGCTTGCAGTAGCCCAAGACGAGGGAATTAAATGTGGAGATATTGGGCGCAACACCATAGAGGGGAAATTTCTCGAGCACCTTGTGCGCATCCCCGAATCGGCTGCCTGCGCGACGCGCGCGTACATGATGGGTTGCAGGTGAGCAGGTTGGCCTGGATCCCCTCCTCCAGCATCTGGTCGAGGAGTTCCATCGCCTGGTCCGGCCGCCGCATGACGCAGAGCGCGTCGATGAGGGTCCCGTACGACACCACCGTCGGCGCCGCACGCCCGCGCTGCGCATCGCGGCCCAGAGCTTCTCCACCTTGTCGAGCCGGCGTTTGCGGGACCATCCATTGAGGAGGACGTTGTAGGTCCGCACGTCGGTGCCAGGGGCATCATCGCGCCGGAGTCCTGCTGCGAGGCGACGGCGGGTGACGCAGAGCGGCGTCGACGGCGGCCGGGCGAGCCCTCCGCCGCAACGCGTCAGACGTCAGGATACGGGGCCGCAGCGGCAGACGAGGAATCATCGCCATGTCGTCCACGGTATAGCGATCGGGATGGCGTCGGAGAAGCGGAACGCGCGGACAGCGGCGGTGGCGCGGCCGAGGCGCGCGTAGCGGCGGAGCAGCGGGGCGAAACGCGGCGAGGGGAGGCTCGGGGAAGAGGAGAGGAGGAGGCGCCAGGCTGCGGCGAAGAGGGCGCGCGGGAGGCAAGGAGCGAGACGGCGGTGGCAGCGCCGGCCCAGCGGGCGAGGGCAGTGAACGCGGATTCGGGAAGGGCAGGGAGCGCGGGGCGGAGGTGCTGAAGAAGCGGGCGGGGCGTCGGGGTGATGCCCGCCGCCAGGAGGTGGGCAGGATCAGGTCCCCGGAGGATGGAGAGCAATGCGTTGGCGGTAGCAGTGTGGCGCGCGGCGGCGGGCGGCGGCGTTGCTGGGGAGGGCGGAGCGGGGGAGGGCCTCGGCCTGGACGGCATTTCGAGTTGTGCTCCTATTCTCTTTTGGTCGGGTGTGGTGATCCTGACCGGGTCGGTTTCGACAGACTAGCGATGGGGAATTTCTGATACACCCGCAACAAAAGACCTGCATTCAACGTGGAGGCGGCCTGCACTGGTGAGATGCTGGTTGCAATTGATATTTTTTTTTCGAATGAATTGTTGATTTGTCGAATGGTTGCTTGCTGAATTGTGGTGGAGGAAGAGGCATGCACTGCACTTCTGTGAATATAACCTGTCAGTCATAGGAGCAGTTTTTTTTAACTGTCCAGGCTATGCCCTTTTCTGTTTGTAGACAACATGCAATTGCTGCCCCGTCGCTAGGAAGTGAAGTTTACATGTTTGTTGAACCATTATCAGTTAACTTCACATTGTTATTATTGACAGAGCATGCTAAGTGGAAATTAATCTTGGTTTAGTTAAGTACGAAGTGATTTAGTAGGAAGTAAAACAGATGGGACAGAAATCCCATTATGTGGACATACGGAACTGTTCTTCACACATGAGCCACTAGCTCCTTTATCTTTGTAGGCTTTTTTTTAAGATAAAGGAAACTTTTATTTCAAAGTGAAATAAATGTTCTGGCTTCTGCGTAACGAAGGTACATCTAGACATTACATGATATCACACCAAGGTGAGCCGATACAAAACAGCCTTAAACATCTAAAAGAAAAGAAATAAGCAACATCTAACTCAACACCTCAACTCTGTCTACCATGCTCGCTATTGGTGCAGTCATGAAACGAACTTCCTAAGTCTACATTCTCGGAAAATTATGACTCTGCTTAAACAAAACTCGAGCTCTTACATCCAAACTCCATCTAACAGGGTCGTGCGGAGATTGGCACCTCCCCACGCACAGGCGCGACGTTTTCGCTGCACGAAATTTTAATCTTGTGCAAAGATGTCTATCGAACTGTGCGGAGTTAAAGTACCTCCCCGCACACCACGCGACGTTTTCACTGCACCTTCGATGATAATGACATCCATGCCGACTTGGAAACCCTAGTTGACATTCAAGTGCCACCAAGACACTGGAGCTAGAAACCTTGACATAGTAGTGGCATCTCAACCAAGTCGGCCACAGCGATGCTCATGGCTTGCTGGCCTCTCCCGAACGCGAGATAGAGCCACCACAAAAACATTGCTGCCACTGACTCGGTGAAAAATGCTATCACCATATCATCTTGTGGATCATCAAAAATTTGAAGTGCTTGAGTAGATGCGAGACCGCCGAGTGCTGCAGACATGAGAAATTAAACAGAACATCTGTCTTCTCCGCAACTGAGACAACACGAACAGCCTCCTGTGAACAACTGACTGAAGCTTGGCTGCCTTCTCTGCAAAGCCAAAGCGATCCCTAATGCCCACGGCAAGACCTGCAGCCTCAAACTCACCACTGTCCCTATCCTGGATTAGAGACCGACGAGGTTCCAAGAAGACAGCACAAATGAGCTCTTCCTGCTTCACACGAACAGGCATGCTCTGCCATGTCTCCGGCAACTCCGGCCCACCAAAAACACTGCATCAGCCTACACCGAACCGGATGGAAACGGCAAACAATCCCGTTCCCACCGTTCAAACCAGACCGGACTGGTTTTTTCGGTTTCACGAAAACCCGAAAACAGGTCCGAAATCGAACAAAATTCAATATCTAAAATTAAATATAAATTTCCAAACCGACCGATAAACTGCGGTAAACCGGACCAAATTTCTGGAAAACCGGAGCATAAAACGGAAAACCGATGCGGTCCGGTTTTCGCTCGGTTCGTCGGTTTTTTATTTTAAAAATTATACAAAATTGAACATTTGAAAAAAATAGAACAAAAAATATGTAAAAAACTAGATGCAATTTGCAGCGCAATGGTGCAACAATAACCTGAAAATTCGATCGTTTGCTTGGTCAAAAAAATCAAAGAAGTTTGCTGGTTTTTAAAAAAGGTTTTTCTTTTTTTCCTTCCTTTTTTCAACCCAGAAATCTTGCTTGATTTTTTGACCCATCAAACGATCGAATTTTCGTGTTCTTTGTTCCACTAATGTGCTAAAAATTTCATCTAGTTTTTTTACAAATTTTTGTTTCAAATTTTTTCAAAGTTTCAAAAAATTTAAATTTGAATTCAGAAACCAGACTCCCGGGTAAACCGAACCGGTCCGGTTTTTCCGGTTTTCGTGAAAACCGGTCCGGTTTACCGCGGTTTTGTAAACCTTGCGGCAAACCTGGCCGCAGCAAGTCCAAGGATATCACTTCCCTTCCATCACCGCCAAAGCTGCAACAACAAGTTCAAAAAAAAAAAAAAACTGCAACAACCGAGACGAGGGTGCCGAAGGATCTGCCACGAATTGGATCTTGCTGATCAGCCATGCCCTACAGCCGTTGCCCTCACCGATCCCCGCAGCCATGGCCTCCAATGAAGAAACGGCCATAGGGATCGCCGGGAAAAGGGGGGAAGAAGGAATTAGATCGATCGATCTCCCAGCCGCCGCCATCCTTGCCGTTCAGAGCGGGTTGTTCCGGTGCCGGCTCCGGCGACGGCAGGGTGGATAGGGAGAGGGAGGGGCGGACTGGCGACGGCGTGTTGGGGCTCCGCCCGAGTCGCCCAGAAGGGGTCTTTCAACTCAAGATCATGGTACCTATCTTTGTAGGCTATCTCTATGTTAAAGCTATAGTTCCCTTTTGCAGAACAAAACCACAAAGTTTCTTTTGCACTTGTGTCATTTGGTTTAATAGGATCTTAACTGAGGGCATGGGAGAGTCAAGCCTCTTTCTTTTTGATGGTTAGCTTTGTTTAGCCCTTCATATTTGTACTGACCTCTGCTCTGCCTCCCTGGTTTTTTTGTGAACTCAAAGTAGGATGAGCTGTGCATTCAGTTTCCTATTTCAATTGAATTATTGAACGCGCAGCTTGGAATAAAATCAAGTGTTTGACAATCTGAAAGCACTTTTCTTATTATACTAGTCCAGATGCTCTTTCACATGACAATAGCTCTGTTTCTCAATTCTGAATTGTATAACATGAAGAGCCAGTTCTGTGAACATGAATTGCAAGTAACCTAGCTCTGTTTTTCGGTCTGTTTTCTGAATTTCAGTCGTAGCTGTAGCTTGACCGGCAAGAGTCAGTTAGAAGCTTTCTGAATTTCAATCTGTAGCTGTAGTTGTTAGATATATGGCAACAAAAGTCAATAAAATGCTGCTGTGACCCTCTATAAAGCACTGCTTAAAATATGCTTTTGATGTTTGTTTCCAGCAAATCGTATGACATCATTTTTTCTGTGACAGGTGCTATGATTTCAGGGTATTACACTGACATCCTTGTGAATTATGTTCAAGAATCTCATGATCACCCACGCTGTGACCCTCTATAAAGCACTGCTTAAAATATGCTTTTGATGTTTGTTTCCAGCAAATCGTATGACATCATTTTTTCTGTGACAGGTGCTATGATTTCAGGGTATTACACTGACATCCTTGTGAATGATGTTCAAGAATCTCATGATCACTCACCTCCTAGTGATCCAACCATCCATCATGTTCCTGCAGCAGCCAAGAGTTCTCAGGGAAGAGGCCAAATTTCAGAGATGTATAGGACATACTTCTTGTGTCAACTTGGCTAAATGTGGGCGTGGATGCTATTATTGGAGTTGATCAATCACAGGGAACATATTGGACAAGGATACATGAATATTCCATAAAAACAAGATGTTCGAGTCAAATCGTTCAGAAGGTTCGTTAATGAACCGTTGGTCAGGGATACAACATGATGTGGATGTATTTTGTGGATGTGTGCCCAGGATTGAGGCTAGGAACAGCATCAGTTGATGACAAGGTTATTACTCAATTTACTGCAAACATATTATTTGTCAGTTGTTCATTTTCATGTTAATTTTGGTTTCTAACGTGCAGTTCGCAAGTGCATGTGCATTGTTCAAGGCCGAAGACAAGAAGCAGAGGAAGTTTGCCTATATGCATTGCTGGAAAATCCTGAAGGACAAGCCCAAGTGGATGAAAAGGCGGAAGGAAATTGGAAGTGAAAAAAAAAAGCAATAAGAAACAGAAGAGAGTGGCAAATTCATCTCCTGCATCAGTTGCAGCAGCAGTTGCCCCTGTAGTTGCCCCTGCTGCTGGTGATGTTGATGATGAACCATCAGGAAGACCTGACGGGAAGAAGAAGGAGAAACAGAAGCTGCGGCAATTTGACCATCAAAGCATTGGACTATCTAATGGCAAAGAAGAAAGAAATTGACGTTGAGAAAGACTTGAAGAAAGAAGAGAGGTGCAACAAAGCCTTTTGTCTGCAGGAAGAAAGGATCAAATTGGAGAAAGAAAAGTTTGAGTTCCAAAGAGAGCTGGAAGAGGAGAGAATTCTTGGTTTGGATTTGAGCACTATGAGCTACAAACAACAGAAATATTATGAAGGGCATCAGAATGATATTCTTGCTAGACGTTTCAATATCTAGATTTGTTTACTTTTTTCAGTCATGAAACTGTTTTTTATTTCACTTTAAAAATCATAAAACTGTTTGAGTTACTTTATCAAGGTACTGTTCAGTAAGTTCAGGGTGCTGTCGAAGTTGTAATCATATTGTCCCCTGTGCTCATCTCACTCGTCTTCAACAATCATGTTATGCATTATGATGCAAGCCATCATAATATTATGGAGCATGTCTTGATCCCACAAACGAGCCGGCCTACGAACAATAGCAAAGCGAGATTGTAGAATCGCAAATGCCCTTTCGATATCCTTTCGACACGCTTCTTGTGCCTTTGCAAAATATTTTTCCTTATTCCCATGTGGCTCTGTAATGGTCTTCAGTCTTAACAGAAGTTTTCCACAAGGGATATATGCCATCCGCTAGATAATAATCCATCGAATAACCATGTCCTTGTAATTAACTTGTGGACCTTCCCCCTCAGCAAGCCTTGCAAATATGGGAGATCGTTGAAGCACATTTATGTCATTGTGTGAACTAGGCATGCCAAAGAATGCATGACATATTCATAGATCTTTTGATACAACTGCTTCAAGTATAATTGTAGACCTTTTTTTATGTTCCTTGTGCATCCCGTATCATGCAGTAGGACAATTTTTTCAGCTCCAATGCATACAATCTACGGACCCCAAGCATATCATCTGCTCGCTCCAATTGCAAGAAACCTAGCGGTATCCTGTTCATTAGCAATCTCATGTACTCTGGTCCAAAAACCTCAATAACAGCTACTACAAACTTTCCCAAAGCATCAGCCGGTGCTCCATAAGCTAACATACGAAAAGATGCAACGACCTTCTGCACACAAGATAGTCCTAGCACACTGGCTGCCTTTCTCTTATGCACAAAATAGTCATCAAGTTTCTCAATGTTCATTATGCGTAGAAATACAGATCGCCTCATCTGAAACCTATGTCATGACGCAATTAAAAATTAGCATTACTTAATAGATGTCACATAAAAATACATAAAAATTATAGAAACATGCGAACCTGCGTCTAAAAGTCTTTGTTTAGAACGTAGGATTATCTGAGAAATAGTCTTTCACGATCCAATACATAATGTCCCTCAATTCATTCATTACAAACTCAATGAATTCATCATTTGACACTGACTTCGATTGCAGATCTGGATAATTTCGGTCGCCGTGAGTCCCTGTGCGTTGTGCTCGATGTCGCAGTAACGACTAGGCGATGTAGATCACGTCGATGCCAGTGTTCACGTCACGCGACTCATTCTAGGATCACGCACATATGCGCGGGCGTTGAAGTGATTCGGCCTTTGAGCCTTCACCTCAACTATAGGCTAAGCCCATACGGCCACAGCCTTCAAGTAAATAATGCTAAAGTTCGCAACCCACAACCATTTGAATATAGAGAGGATTAAAATATAGAAAAGCTGATGGGTTTGATCACTTTTTTGGTACCGTTTCTATTTTACATAATAGCTAAATCATGACTTTGGCCATCCATCTTTAGCTACTCTGCGAAAGGGGCTTTGGCTGAGTGGTTAAGGTGCCCAAGTAGCAACTCCGAGATCTCGGATTCGATCCCCAGTGTGTCGAATTTCTGGGCTGGTTAAAAAAATTCCCTCGCCTCTCCCCATGCCAAAGCATAGGTAAATGAAGACTCTGTCCGGTCACGCTGTGGCAACGGTGCCGCCCAACCAGGGGGTTGTGGCGGGGGGGCCGGCCCAGCTAGTCGCGTCAAGATGTTGGATCCCTGTGTAAGGGTGGGAAGGGGGATTCGGGGGTTTCTCGGCCCGTGAGAGAAGGTCGACTTCTTCTTAACTGAATGCCGTGAGGGCGGTCATAACCCTTGGGTCAAGTTTTTCTTTTTATCTTTAGCTATATTGGAGTTGCTCTAAGCTAGGTGTATCTAATCCTGTCATATAAAACACGTCTCTCTCTCTCAGTTTCATGATAATGATGACAGCTTTATAAATTCTTTAAATTTTAGCTTGCCAGATGTTTTCTGGCTTGTGCAGGAAGCCAATGATAAGTAAAGGCTAAAGGATATTAGACTTTTTTGTTCAAACTACTAAAAAAAGCCCAATTACTCGCTCCAAATATCAACGTAGTTTGTAAACCCCTTAAACTATACAAATTCGTCTACTTAACCCCACAATTCCAAAATCCCATCTCATTTTGCTTCTGGATATGGTGCTATTACTGACTAAGTAATGCCAAGGTGTCACTTACATCTCCCGCTTTCATTGTCGTGAGTCAGCTTCTTGTAGTGCTGGCCAAACTGGCGGCCCGGCCCGGCACGGCCTGAGTACGAAAAGGCACGGCCCACTAAGCTTCGGCCAGCCCATGGGCTCAGCCTCAGGCTAGGGCACGGCACGAATATAACTGTGCCGGGCCGGCCCGTTAGGCACGGAAGCCTATTAGTGTAAATATAGAGCAAAATGGGTGGAAAATTAGAGAGAGATGAGATTTGAACCAGGAACCTTATGCACAAGAGTGAAGGGTTTACCACCAGACTAAGTTCCTTTCTTGTGTCTATAAGAATTTTAAATAATATATATCTATCTACCGTGCCTTGATGGGCCATTAACGGGCTTTTACGTGCCGTGACTTAAATGAGCCGTGCCCGTGCCGCTCGTCAGGCCGAGGCCTCGACCCACGCATGGCCCTTAGCCTCGTGCAGTGCTGCCCAAACTATTTTGAGTTTTTCGAGCCCGGGCCGGCACGGCACGAGGCTAAAGGCCGTGCTTGGGCTGAGGCCTCGGCCCGACGGGTGGCACAGGCACGGCCCGTTTAAGTCGCGGCACGTAAAAGCCCGTTAATGGCTATCAAGGCACGGTAGATAGTATGAATATATTTCAAATTCTTATAGACACAAGAAAGGATGGTGGTAAAACCCTTCACTCTTGTGCATAAGGTCCATGGTTCAAATCTCATCTCCCCCTAATTTTCCACTCATTTTGCTCCATATTTACGCTAATGTGCCAAACAGGCTGACATGTCATAATGGGCTTCCGTGCCTAACGGCCGGCCCGGCACAGTTATATAATTTTGTGCCGTGCCATGGGCCCGAGGCTGAGCCCGTGGGCTGGCACGGCACGGCTCGTTACTCAGAGCGTGCCGTGCCGGACCGAAGCTAAGTGGGCCGTGCCTTTTCGGACTCGGGCCGGGGCACCCGTTTGGCGAGCACTAGCCTCATGCCGTGCCGACCCGGGCCCAAAATTGAACAGGTCGCCGTGCTTGGGCCGGGCCAAACTTTGCGGGCTTCGTGCCTGCCCGCTTGGCCAGGCCTGTTTGGCCAGCACTAGCTTCTTGTTTGAAGTTGGCTTGAGATTTAGCGAGGAATCGGGCCCAGGCTGCTAGCAAGCATCGCCACATGTCTCCCAGTCTCACATCACTGTTGCCGCAGTGTTCCACTAGTTTGGTTCTCCAGTCCGGCATTGATCATGAGGCACATGACCATGATCATGTTCGCATCTGCGGATCACGACCGGATACCATGAGAGCATCTGAAGAGCATCACACCTATATGAACTGGTCTATGTAGAGGTTGAAATATTAATACTTTTTTTAAAAAACAAAATGAGAGCGGGTTAGTTTGGATAAAACCTGACTTGTGATTCAACTAGAAATGGGTGAGCAAATATTGATGTAATTATTTTCTTATCTGATTCTTGAGTATAACTCGAGAATATATATGAAATTTTCTTTCGTGGCTCGGCGGCAAGGAGATCTAGCAGTAGCGGGCAGTCCCAATTAAGGCTGGGTGAAAAACTCGCAATCCAGCTCGGCTCTACTCGGCTTGGTTGCAAATTTTAACGAGCAAATGAAAATTTAACTCATTTTGTTAACGAGCTAGCTTGAGCTCACGAACCTAATGAGCAAGTGACATCCGTGACATGCCTTATCTTTTAATAATCTTGACCCTCTTAGCTAGCGTGTTGAAGTATCGAAGTTTTAAAGTGTGACCTTCATCCCTATTTAAAGCATATTTAACATGATTCATGTCTTATCCTCTAAAAGTTTAGATATAATCTCTAGTCCTATATCGATCACATTAATGTACATTCACGAGCTAAAATGAGTCAGTTCACAAGCTTAACGAGCCAAGCCAAACCAGGATTATAGCTTGCTGAGATGACGAGCCAAACCAAGCCAGCTCATAATGCTAACAAGCTGGACTAAGCCGAGCTGAGCCGTCCCAATCAGCTAGACAACCTTACCATTTTCTTCCACGACGTGACAGCCGTCACGGTCCCAGTAAGCAATACCAGTATACCACCCACCATAGCGGCATAGTCCAAATGTGTTTTAAGTGTACCGTTTAGTTTAAAGGGTTTTGCGAACTCCCGTGACACTTGGGGTACCCAAACTTTCACGAGAGAATAAGAACTAATGAAGAAAATAAATCACTGAGGGTGGGGCAATGGCGGCCAACTTATCTTCTTTCATTTCCATTAATTTCAAACACTCAGAAACAGTGACTAACAAAGAATGAAAAGGTAGAACCAACAAAATATTGCATCTCACTAAGTTTCAAACATATTTAGAAGCTTAAGTTTGCAACCAGCACAAGGGAACTGTAAGTAAAATCACTACGGCATCCACTCATCCTTGAGTTTTGCGCCGTTTTTTATCAGATTTTTGCGCCTCTTGTTTCTTTTCCTGCGGATTCTTTGACCTCTGTAAGAGATAACAACGCAAGAGTATCAGAATGCAATGGTTGCGTACCATATAGATGCATGTGCAGCAACTGTTAAGTGTATTCAGCATCCCAATATGACCTCCATGGTGGCATACTGCTGAAGATCAGTGAATGTGGAGAAGATGAGAAGGTGATATTGCACAAGCTTTGAGCTTGGTAGGCTGTTAATGACACCTAACAAGCCTTCGATATGTGCTTCACAAAAGTACTAATGCAATACTATAGTTATGCATTCTTGCTGTTTTCAGTGTATTCAACATTCTAATATGACCTACATGGTAATGTGCCACTCAAGATCATTCGTGAAGATAACATGATATTGCACAAGTTTTGAGCTCAACAGGCTTTTGAAAAACGACACCTAAATGCCATCTTTACGTGCTTCCCAAAAACAAAACATGCAATGCTACACTATTTAGTAGTTTCATATGTAGTCAAAATCCTAATTTGATCTCCACAGTGGAGTCCTGCTAGAGATCATTCATGATGGTGACAACATTATATTGCACAAGCTTTGAGCTCAATAGGCCTTTCTAAATGGCGCCTAAAAGCCTTCGATATGTGCTTCAAAGATAGAATGCACATGCACAAAGAACAAGATACCTTCTTCCTTCTTCGATTTTGCCGCTGCCTACCGGAATCCTTCTTTAATTTTGTACTTGCTAAAATATTCAACAGAGACAAAAAGGAATAAGTTGCATACTCAGTTCAGTTTCAGAACACACCTTGAACAAGAGAAAATAGATTAAACAGGGCAAATACCTGTGCGAGAGCTATAGTCCGAGCATGCCGTTCAGCATGAGTCTCCTGCTCTTCCTCCAGTTCACCATCACTGTTGAGCATTAGCTTAAGCCTCCCTTCTCCTAAGAGTTTCTTGGATCGGGCATGCCTCTACAATAGATAAACCGAAATGAAGGCATGTAACAATATTTCCTTTCACTCTCCGCAACAGGCATCAATTTCCTTCCAATGTTTTCCTCTTTTTGCATGATGAGAAATATTCTTATTCTTCAGAATCAGTTACCTTTGATTTGAGATGTACCCTGACCATCTCTTCATTTAAGCACATGATCCTAGGGCAGAGCTTGCACTTATACACAGATTTGCACTTCAGAATGTAGTTAGCAAAATCTGCCTCAGTTGCATCATCTGTTTCAGCAGCATCTTTGGTAGAGTCAACATTACCATAGGAAGCTTTCTTGGCAGGCAAACTTATCTCAGGATGTTCTTTAATCCTTGGGCTGATGTGTTCATCCTCCTCATCATCATCTGAAATCGGACCAAATACCAGTCAAGAATAAAAATTGCTTTGTAATCTGTTTAAGAGTCTAAGAGACATCCAAGATATGCCAGGGAAAAGGTAACTTTAGGGTGCAATCAGCTCCTTCCATACTTAAGAAAGATTACACAAATCATATGGCTACAAGTATCAATTGTGTGGCATAAGTGTGTGACAATGAAAACAGCCATCAGACACAATAGGTACCACTCATAGATATCATGTTACATTTGGTAGATCACAGAAGGAGTAACTTCATTTGTCTTAGACCATGCAGTGAAGGTTCACAGAAAGCCTACAAGAAAACCTCATGGTACAACGAAATTGCACACCCTGAGATATGAGCTAGCCATAAGGCAGACACTCAATTCCCTTTCCCCTGACAGCTATAGACCCTCACAAAACAACATAGTGAAGGCGGCATACTAGTACTTTTGCAGGAAGTAACAACGAATATGCATCAGTCATATTTAGCAGATTAAGATAGTTACAAGTTCAACCCAATCAAAGGCTCTCTTAGGCTTCACCAGCACAAATGTAACGACAAAAGAAACTAGTACTCGAGTGTGAACCCCATCTGGACAAGGCAAACAAAAGATGCCATGGTAACAAGAAAATACAACTTAGCCTAAGTCACATATGTTACATAATCTGTCAAAGCTATCCTGATTGAGGTGAAAGCAAGCCAAAGTCCAGATTCATATAAGCAAGACCTAACAGGTCGAACAAAGAATACCTACAGAAGGCCCATCAACATCATGCCCAGAGCTGTCCTCACTTTGGTATCCTGAACCTGAAAGATATGAGCAACAGAAGAAATATTTCAATCAACATTCTCCACATGCAACGGGTTTACTTCCGTTATTTAAGCACATCCAGGAGAAGTTTTCTCAACTTCTCACCGTGGGGGAAAAAAAAGGAAATCTAGTACAAACAGTAAAATTCATACAAACATACAAAACATAACAGAAGTTTCACAACAGAAAAGATTAACACATGATAAATTGCAACTGTATTTCACTCCCTCCATTGACTCCACAGTTATCTTTACTAGAATTGGATTTTGACAAAATATCCTAAAATAACATTTGAAATCACATCCTGTCAGCTAGAAAATACTCCCTGTTTTCTAAGCAACGTCAACATTTTAAGAATGGAAGTAGTAGTAAATGTTCAGGCATAGTTAATTCAAAAGATTCAGTAATCAAAGAATAAGTGAGAATTGATCGCTATATTAGACTACTTGAAAATGTTGAATGGTTAGGCTAAACGCATCCAACCACATGGGGTTATCCAAATGCACAAAAAACGAAAATTACCCAACGAACTAAGACTACTTGTGACATCTGAATGTACCAATGGGGTAACGTAAATAAGAACTCACTTTCTTCTTGGGCCTGTGGCTCTAATTCCTCTTCTTCTCCAGATTCGTCTCCGCTGGCTTCCTGCTCCTTTCCTGTTCCTCTACTTCCTCATCGGCTACCTTTTCTTCTTCCGGGTCCCGGTCCGAATCCGAGCCCGACGATGAGGAAGACGACGAGGAGCCGCTGTTGTCGCCGTGGTCCTGCTTGAAGAAGCGCCTCTTGATCATCTCCCTCGCAGCCGCAGCCGCTGCCGGTGTTCCGGATCAGGTAAGGTTTACGGGAAGACTGCACGAAGCAATCGAACAGGGGTCTCATTGAGCAGAAGAACAACGCAAGCCCAGCAATTTACGAAGAAACCAAGCCACATACGTGAGCTAAGGGTTCCGGAGGAGCCAGACCTGCAGCTCGCGAGTTGGCGGCCGGCGCGGTGGATGCAGCTGCGCGTGGTCCAGGCTTGGGCAGCAGCGGGCAAGCCGCCGCTGTGGTCGGTCGAGGGTACGGGAGAAGGGCGAGCGGCGGCGCTTGAAGCGTGAGAAGAGAACCGTGGGGAATAGGGTTTTAGGAGTTTTGTCGGCGCGTGCGGTGGGCTGGGCTCCTACTGGGCTTCTTGTGCGGTGGGGCTGTGGCCATGCCGCAATTGAGATTCTTCGGCTTAAAATTAGTACGAGTTGGGCTGAAATCCTATCAAAAAATATATTGGCTTGGAAAAAGGAGGAGAAAAAACAAGTGCCCCCTGGATAAATCGAGTTTCTACACATGTTCATGGTCAGCTCATTTAAAGGCCTTGTTTCATTCCTAGAAAATTAGCCTCCGCTGCAAAAGAAAAAGCAGAGACAGCCTTATGTAACAAGCAGATCTTTAGTCTTAATACTGACTCCAACAGATGCCATATTGAGCACCCTATACTCAAAATAGGTCACCAAAGCTGAAAATCAACCCTCCAACGGTTCCTACCCAAATGTGAGACCCATATAGCCAAATATGCAATGGATTTCAAGATACCAGACCCAGAAACATCAATCTCCATTGGAAGCCCGTAATTGGGTCGCTGTGGCAATTACCCAAGAAGAGGATAGCAAGGATATGCAACTACGGAGAGCAAGGATATGCAACTACGGAGAGCGGCACAGTTATTCCTTTTTTCACAACGGAGTGGCTCGCAATTCCTTATGAAATGGTAAAAAATGTTTGACCTTTTCGCAATGCACTCTATGAATTTCCTGTTCATACAGGTTTACAAACTCCTTTTTTTAAAAGGATACATGTTAACAAACTTATTACCCACGCATCCTTCTCGTTACTATACATTTCGTGTTTGCTCGTTGACTATCATAATAATACAATACATGCAACCAAAGACGGATGACTATCCATTTATCTAAGATCATCCTTATTCCCAGGTGCATGAAGATGCCTTAATTTCAACAGCAGGCCAACTAAGTTTACAGAGCGTCACATCTGTATGCAGAACAAGAAGCGGTCGCCGAAACCAACTGACCGGAAGGACATTGCTTATTAAGTCGCATTCACACCGTGCTGGGATATGTAACAAACGGAACACCTTCAGTTCTTGTGTTGCATTCTACCACTCTCTGATCCGGCATAAGGATCAATGATGACATTAATCACTGCTGGTTTCCTGGCACGGAACGATTCAGAAAGGGCAGATTTGAGCTCGTCTGGCGTCTCCACAAGATAACCTTTTCCTCCAAAAGCTTCCATCATTTTATGGTAGCCTGCTGCTGGAACAAAAGAAGTTGGGGCAGGGTCATCTTTGTAGGGTCCTGTTATCTCATCAGGGCTTCTCCGGTCACCACCGTATACACCATTGTTATTGAAAACAATTACAACAACAGGCAGCTGGTATCTTACCAAGGTCTGTAAAACAAAACAGTGAATACATTAGGAAATTTCAGCACTGTACGTGGCAACAATAATTAGCTATACTCCCTCTTCTTTTTTGTTTGAGCTAACCAACGTCAACAAAATCAAAATGGAGGGAGTACATATCATCCAGCCAGAATAGCAGAACACACCTATTCAAAGCAACTAGCTAGCATATAGAGAAGCAAAAAATCAAGGTCAGCAAAATCAAGCTGATAGAGAAGCATTTGAAATTTACCCAAACGAAGATGATACAAGGAAAAAGAAAAACTAACAAAAACAAGTAAATTAACAACCCGCAAGTTTGTTGCTCAGCCAACCATGCATATGCTCTCAATACTCAATGAAGTGTCACTACTACAACATTCAATCATAGTTAAGTACCAGATCTGGGTCAATTAGGTGGCAATGGACATAAACATTTACTTATGCAGATGTGTGGGTTAATTAGTTTGTCTGTACGTTGATATAAGGTCACACACATATATTTTTGTTTTGCACTTCCATCAAATTGGTTGAGGTTAACCCGCACATCTGCCAATGCCAATATCCTACTATTTGACTCAGACAAATCCTCATTTTTTAACAAATAAAATAATTGAAAATAAAGAACAACGCCTACAAATCACCCACTGTGGAGATGAAGACAAATTTAAAGAACACCACCTACAAATCGCCCACTAGTGGAGATCAAAGCTTGGAGGGTTCTTAGCTAAAATCTGAATTAAGATGGCATGCATTCATCAAGTTCTATTCAAATATTGATCTAAATGTAACTACATGGTTCTAGGCTGTAGTAAGAGTAAACTACTTAATTATTTGATGGCCAACATAGAAATAACGTCACATAACACGCTGATATTTCAGGCTCCCTCGAATTTGTAATTTAGGTTACATTGTACCATGTGTTTGGAAATCCATATGAAGCTGCAGGTCTTCATGTTTGTCCGAGGGCCAAAATAAGACTACAGAGGGCCAAAATGGGACTACAGAGGCACAATAATATGCAGAAGCATTCATATCTAAATATCTACACAGTAGAATATAGGCTCTGATAAGGATGGACCACAAGGACAACTATATTCCTCTTGGAGCAGCGAGGAAACAGGGGTTGACCTTTTGTGTGTACAACAGTTGAATCGTTATCCATATTTCCAAAAAGGTATAGTTAATTGCTATTACCCTCATTTACATGTACACCATGAAGCAATAACAATTGCAAAAGCTGCTCAATCATTGAGGGGCATCATGTCACATATGCATATCCATTAGAGCATTTCTTAATTTTTTTTTCATTGTTTGTTTTCACCTTGATTTTCCCCCTTTTCTTTACCTAACCCTTTGGTCTTCTACTTTTCACCCCTTCTTCCTATTTTCTTTCTCTTTTACTCTATTTTTCTTGTCCTTTCTTCTTTTTTTTGGTTGCCTCTATTGTGGGTTCCTACAGGTTTCATCTCTAGTTGTTGTTGTTGATTGTTTTCTTTCGTGTTCCATTGTGTTAATTGTTGATAGAAGTAACGTCATTGACCAGTTCATGTATGTAGTGCTAGGCATGGTTTCCTAATCTTCAGGCACAGTTAGCTTCCGCATGCACCGGATCTAAGTGATCATTGTAATCTAGCAGGGAATTCTATCCACCGCTTATGTAACACTGTACAGCCTGTTTATTGGCATTCCTCCCATTCTTATTCACTTACATGGTATCAGACAGTAACTGAGACCTCTCCTCTCCAGCTATCAGTGACACCACCACCCCACCGTCACAAACTCTACCGTGGCGGCCATGGCCTCGCCATCCTCTCCGGCGCTTGGCACATCCTCCTCTCCTGCTCTTGGAATGCCCTTGTCTCCTGACTTAGGGATGCCTTCACCAACCCTTGCCTCTCCCGCCTTGTCTGCTGCATCTTCCGCTACAGTCCCACCTGGTGGCGCCATGGCCATGACCACCTCCCAGGAGATACACAGTGTGAACATCGAGGCCGTCATCCCCTTCACCCTTGATCTGCAGGCGCACAACTTCATGAAGTGGCGCAAACTCTTTCGCGTCGTGCTCGGTAGATTCAATCTGCGGGGTCACGTCGCCACCGCCTACCTCAACGACCCCGAGTGGGTCAAGGAGAACCTCACCGTGATCACGTGGATCTACAACACCATCTCCGACGATCTGATCGACATGTGCATGGAGCTTGAAGATCCGAAGGAGCGTGACATCTGGGCGTACCTCGACAACCTATTCTCTGGCAACAAGCCCAGCTGCGCCATTTATTTGGAGGCGGAAGTCCACGGTTTCACTCAAGGTCATATGTCTGCTCATGCATATTGTCATCCTTTGCAGCAGCTGGCCAATGCCTTGGCCGATTTTGATCAACCTGTTCATGAGCACACTCTCATGCATCAACTGATCCGTGGCATCAACCCACAGTTCGGTGTCCTGAAGTTGCTGCTTCCACTACTGCCGAACTTTCCACCTTCATCGAGGCCCGTGACTTCCTCCTGTGCGAGGAGAGTTCTCGGACTGCAGAGGTCAAACAGGCCATGACTCTGCCCTCATCGCAGCTGGTCGCGGATCTGGATCCACCAAGAGCAACAACAACTCCGCCGAAAGCGGCGGTCGTGGCAGTGGCCGTCGCGCAAGGGCGGCTATCGCAGACGCGGCAGCCGCAATGGTGACGGTCGTGGCGGTCACCAACAGTAGCAGCAGGGTCTGTGGCCCCCTGCATACCCGCCGTGGCCCATGCCATGTTTCACTCGTAGTTTAATATCATACAGGTACTTGGCACTTGGCTTTAGACATGAAAGTTGGTACAAAACAAATGATTGTGTCTGTTGGTACCTTCAAAATATGATAATAACATAATGTCCACCCAGCAACCATGGCTTTTCATGAGCATAAACAGCATGGCAACAGCAAAAAGCAAAAGACAACAAGAAAGGGTACTGATAGTATTTTCATGCAAATTAAACGAGTAACTTGTGAAATTTAGCAATTTAAAATAAATTTCAAATGCTTTGTATTCATACCTCAACCTCCATTGCACTGAATCCATATCCAGAGTCACCCTCAACAGCAACCACAAGTCGTTCAGGTGCAGCCACTGCAGCTGCAATACAGTACCCCAATCCGACCCCCATCGTCCCCCATGTCCCTGCATCCAGTCTTGTCCTTGGCTCATTCTGCACAAGCACAGCCCTGCCAACATCCATGGTGTTTGCCCCTTCTGAGACCACGATAGGAGCAGGGCTTCCCTCAGCAAGGATCGCATCCCGGATTATCCGCAGAGGTGTCAAGAAATTGAGCGGCACAACATCCTTCGCCAGTTGTGCCTCCATCTTAAGCGCATTGTCTTTGGCCTTCTTGGTGATGGATTCAACCCATGGGTGTGACCTTGCCAAGCAGAAAGGATTGTCCTTGATCTCCTTATTGATAAGCTCCACGACTCCTTTGCGTCCCCAACAATCCCCACATGTGGCTTCCGGAGCTCGATCTCCTCTTCACAGACGTCAACAAGAATGAACTTGACATCCTTGGACCACTTGGGCGGTTCGCCGAAGTGAAGCAACCAATTAAGCCTCGCACCGACGACCAGAGCCACATCGCACTGACCTATGGCGAGCGAGCGTGCAGCGGTGGCGGGAGAGCGGGTGCGAGTCAGGAACTACCCCCTTCCCCATGGGCGTCGGGAGGAAGGGGATGCCCGTGGTGTGTCCACCAGCTTCCGGATCGCTCCTCCTCGCGCGCGCGTACGCCGCACCCTTCCCAATCACGACGAGAGGCCGCTCCGCACGCCGGAGCAGGTCCGCAGCTTTCTCGATGCCCTCATCTAGTGTCTTATGCTTCGGAGGGGAAGAAGCGGACGCGGTTGAATCGGCGCGGCAGCGGCGACCAGGAGAGCCGCGGCCTCGGATTCGGGGAGCGTTTGGTGGAGGACATCGGAGGGGATGTCGAGGTAGCACCCACCGGTCGGCCGGAGACGGCGG
>JAAXCT010003023.1:0-47488 GCA_012490785.1 Eragrostis nindensis | reverse complement strand
GCTATATGCTTTTTTTTGAAGGAACCTCGGATGCTATATGGTTACTTACCAAGTTATCATGTAATAATTGATGACTCTTGATTGCATACTTGTTCATCATCTTTCGAGACAATTAATGTTCTGTCCGTAAAGCAACCACATATACAACAAGGCCGTGCATGTATTCGTGGCTATATGCAAATACCGTGTGGTTTTATTTGATGATACTTGCTTTCTTAGGAACAGTATTTGTCACCTGTGGCCCGTTGCTATAGAGCTTTAGTTAAAGCTTCCCGTCTATATTTCGTATGTGGTCGATGGTGCTCATAAGCGGGTTTTTGTTGTTGTATGTATATATGACTTTGATGTGAACTTTTATGCACATAATGATGCTGTTCCACATATGTTGCAGGCAGTAAACTGCTTGGCCCTTACTCCAGCTATCACATGGAAGGAAAAGGCTATTGAGGTCAAAATGACATCTGGTATGCAGAACGCCGTTTAACATTTACTCCATCCGTTTTATTTATATGACGCAGTTGACTTTTTTCGTTACTTTAACCATTCGTCTTATCTATAAATATTTATGCAAACATCTAAATATATATGTTAACCTTAAAGTGCTTTTGATATCGATTTTATGTTAAGTAACTAATTACAAAATTATATATTGTTGGTCAAAGCTCAACAAAAAAAGTCAATTGCGTTATATAATTAAAAATGGAGGGAGTATATTGGATGTTTTGATCATAACTTATGCTAGAATGTGTTCCAATAATGCCCTATGCGGACATGAGTTTATTATTTTTACCTCCTAGTTAGTGGTGCCTGAAACCTCCTCCATCTGACCCAGTGAATCATCTCACTGTAACCATCTTGTACTGTAGGAACGAAATCTCTGAAACCTCCTAGCCAAATGGTCAGAATGATCCACGCAATCCATCTGGGAGGTTGCACACTTACTGGCACAGGCAATCTTCGAATCTTGAAAAGATCTTGTTTCTGTAAGGTATGGTCTTAATTAGCTAGCTGACAACCATTCAGCGCATTCATTTGTTACTTGATTTGATCTTGTATTCGTGTTCGTTGATCCTTTTCCCCTCATGGGCACCTATAAACCTGAAAAAGGCGAACTTAAGTCATGATGTTTTTCTGCGACTCATTCATCTTCAATGTTTATGCATGGTTCTTCAAGAAATGTTGTAAGATCGAGGAGAAATCCAAAAGATGCTGGTGATTTATCCAGTCATCATGAGCTTCTTATGGAAATTGAAGCTCACTGCCATCCTGGTGAGCTCATCTTAGCCTTTTATTCCTGAAAGGAGTGCCTCTATTCTTTCAGAATAATGTTTTATCTGTTTTGTAGGTCTGTTAAATGTTGTTAAGAATTGCACATAGGGGTGGACTGGATGAAGTTTTTGCATTGATACAGCACAATACCCGCTTATACTTTGTCAATGTTGTGTGAATGTTAGGTAAGCTCTAGTAAACTATCTCTCATCCTCTCAACGTATGACTAGTGTATGTCTGAGCTAAATAACTCAGCTTTGTGAAATAATTCGCAGATGGTCCCAGACAAAAGAATTCCACTAAACCAATAAACAGATAACATGAAAATGCATGCATTCCTGTGTGAAGTTGTTCAGGGCTTCAGGCTCCCGTGCTACCCAATCATTTAACTGCTATTTCCTGCATATAATACCTAACTGCATGCTTGCAACTAATTCCACCTGTTCAAAATATTGCGTTGATATTTATTTCTTTCTGGGCCATTTGGCATTATTTTCTATGTTCATGCTTAAATTTTTGGTGCAGTAAAGAACTCATGTACCAGCAAGCTCTGTGCCGTTTTGGAAATTTCAACGCGATACAACTTAGTGAACCAGCTCTTCTTCGAGAGTAGCTGATGATGGCACTGAAAGCTGATGAAATGGTTTGATGAAAATGATGCGGAGGAGAAACAGGAGATTGTGAAGTAAGTTGGTTTCTGAATTTCTGAAGTCCTTGTTGATGTGGCAGGCGATGCCTTGTTGTGTCATAATTCTCTTATTACAGCTGAGCCCCTGACTCTTGTAACATCGCTCCTTCAAAGAACATAATCCGTCTTTGCAGGTAAACTCTGAGATACTCAAAGAAAATGCTGAGATGATGATGAGTAATTTCCTTTCACATTCATAAAGATGGGAACCTGATCAGGCTTCCTGTTGTACTTGATCAGTACACCCCGATCTGGATCATCTCCCAGAATTGTGTTGAGTATGAAGAATGATGTATTTTCTTCTATTAAGTTGTCAAGTTCACTGTATACTCTAATTGAAGTCAGTCCTGGCCTTAGACTACCCCCCACTCCTTGTTGAGAAGATGTCAAGTAATAAATTTTCAAGCTGTGTCGATGTTTCAAATTTTATTTGGCTTTCCATGTTGGTGTTATTCGTTGCATATTTCTTAGTAAATTGTTATTCAACTTATTTCTTAATTTCAACCGCCTATAGGTGCGTATTCATGGTTTATTTTATTTGAAAATTTGCCATTCTCCTTGTTCTGGCTATCCTGATTTAAACCATCTTACAATAGGTTACCTGGGATCATGAGAAAGAGTGCTTCAGAACAGCAGCTGCTGCTATTGGGAACTTCTACGTTCTCCATCCTCCATCCTTCCAAATCCATCTGGCAGTGGCATTCAGTTATACAAGAAAAATAAAACACAGCATGGCGAGTGGCGATCATGTGTTGATAATATAGGGGAACTTATTGGATATCTGTACTCCCTCCAGTGTCAAAATTCTTGTCGTTTAAGACATTGACACGGTCCTCAAAACACAACTTTAACTAATACTTTTTGCTGTAAAATATTTATACACTATAGCTAAAGTGTACTTTTATGAAATCATATTTCAATATGAATTTACTCGGGCCGTCTGAAGAGCCGGTCTTGGCTGCACCTCCCCTCCCGAAAGCTCTTCACTGTAGCGTCATCCCCATCCTGCGGATCTTCGTTTTCCCCTCCAGATTCTGATTGGCCCCTCTGCTCCCTTCCCAGTGGCTTGCCGGCGTGGAGTGGGAGGGGTCCCGCCCTGTAGATCTAGCAGTAGTAGTTAGTAGCTTTAGTTTTAGTTGTAGGTGGAGCTCTGTTCCAGCTGCTGCCCTCGTCGTCGACTCCGACGCTCGATTTGTCTCCGGCGTGGTTTTGGATCGATGCTCCTTGCTTTCCTTTAAGGGTGTTGCCGTGATGGCTTTTGTCCCTGTTGGTTTCCTCCCCAACGGGTGTTCTTCTTCCTCTTTTTCTTCTTTCTTGCTCCATGTGTGGTTCAGCAAAGTGGTGGTGGTTGTGATGTTTCAAGTGCAGAGCCTCTCGGAGTTCGCTGGGTTTTCCTGTCCGGGTTGATCGCCTTGGCTTGATCCTTGGATGGGAGACCTTCTTTGGTCGAGTCCGGTGTTGCGTCTTCTAGATCTACGACTGCGACCTCTTCTACCTCGATTGGTACCATTTTTGAGGCGTCTGTCGAGCGGACCGTCGAGTGTCGACGAGACAATCAGATGGTGCTATGAGGCCTTCTCCCATCTTTGCTGCGGTGTTTGGCCGATTTCTTCTCATCGTTCACACCGTCTGGTCCCAGTTGAGATGGAGGCGTCTTCGTGTGTTGCTCTCGTGCTTGAGGTCCAACTGCTCCCTCATTTGGGGTGGAAGGGATGCCAAAGACGACGCGGGGTGATCTCCCTGCTCTGCGTCGGCGAGGTTATTCCTTTGAGGACTTGGTTGTAATTTGTATTTTCTTTTATGTCCTCCTTGCCTCATACATGGTCCTAGTTGTAATTTCTCAATGCTGTAAGGGTCTTCATGTATGTTGGCTGTTGTAACTGGAGCAATGAAGAATAATAATAGCCCCTTGTGGGCGTATTTCTTCAAAAAAAAAATATGAATTTAGTCATATCATTTTCATATTTCTAAACTTAATGCATAAAAAAATATTTGTAGTCAAAGTTTTAAAAGTTTGACTTAGGACAACCTCAAAAGGACAAGTATTTTGACACTGGAGGGAGTATTATATAACTATTATCATTTTAGTGCTATTGGTGCCCCGACATTATCAAGACTTCAAAAGCTGATAACATACTACAACAACAACAACAACAAAGCTTTTTTATCCTAAGCAAGTTGGGGTAGGCTAGAGATGAAATTTGCAAGAACCAACAAAAGAGGCAAAACCAACAAGAGAAAACAAACCAATAAGAGGTAGAAACAACAAAAAAAAAGGGGGTAAACAGGGTAAAAAGAGAAAGAAAGAGGAAAAAAAGAGGGTGAAAAGGTAAAAATACCAAATGGTTAAAAAAGAAAAAAATCAAGGTTCCGGCATATGAATTGCTTGCTTCCACTCTCTCTTAACCATGGCTAGCTCCTCAGCTGATACAATCACACTGAAGTCAAGGGATGGCGAGGGGGGGGTGGGGGGGGGGGTGATGGGGCGTGAATCGGTGTGTCAACAATTTCTCCCAAACGTACTTTAGGCGTGAAGCTAGCAAGACTAGATATGGTGATAACAAAAGCAAGCGATGCGCGCACACAATCTAGTCTATGCAACAAGCAACACCCTAGCAAGCAATTCTACCAAGTAGTAAAGAGACAACCTATCATGCAATTCTACTAGCACATAAGGTAAATGCGGAAACGTAAATGCTAGTAAGTAAAGGAGATAAGGATAGGAATGCTAATGATTTTTCCGTGGTCTCGGAAGGATGGCGATCCACGTTGGGTCACTCCGGAGTGAGTCCCTCGCTCGAAGCGCCTTAGATGATGCACTTGAGGAACTCACGTCGGGCTCGTCTCGACCCTACGCTCCTAGGGACGCACCTCCTAGCCACACTTCAATGGTAAGTCGCGGCTAGCACCGGTGAGTACGTGATCCGGGTACTCTCCGGAGGTAAGGCTCCGCACGTGATGCGTGCAAAGGGCGCTCCACTAGTGATGCTTCTTTCGCACGGGAAGCTCCAAGACCGTGTACAAACTTGTGTTAGCTTCCACAATCTCTTGGACAGCTCAACACCGACGCCTAACCGGTCTAGGCCTTGCCATAGACCAAGAGTAACAAACCGAAGTGACTCTCTCAAGCTCACACTAGCCTAGAGATCAAGTGGATGCAATTGCTACTCTCTCAAGCACTAGGATCACTCCAAATCCTTCACAAGTGCTTCTCTCCCTTGCTCTTGGCTTCCTCTGAGTTTCCTGCACTCCAACAATGGCCAAGAGACCCCTCAAGGGGCGGGCAACCAACTATATATAGGCTACCAACCCAAAACTAGCCGTTGCCCAAAAGTGCCCTGCGAAACTAGAGACCGTACAAAGGACCGTACTGTCCGGTCTCTTCCAGACCGTATTGTCCGGTCTCTATTTCCAGGCGCATCTCCATCTTCTTCTTCATCTCCAATGAAGACCGTACTGTCCGGTCCCCAGGACCGTACCATCCGGTCGATTGTCCGGTCTTCATTTCTTCCACTTCCAGAAACTTCAACTTCTCTGTCTGGAAATCTTCTGATGACCGTACTGTCCGGTCCTCATGACCGTACCATACGGTCCATTGTCCGGTCTTCATTTTCTCAGCATCCCGAGACTTCACTTCTCTGTCTGGATCTTCAATGAAGACCGTACCATACGGTCCCTAGGACCGTACTGTCCGGTCTCTACAGGATAAGCTGAAAACTTGATCCACTCTTGATCCTTGCTTCCAACTTCTTCATTCTTGGTTCCTCCTCTTCTCTTCAGCCACCCTAGCCCTCGAGAGACTCACTATGCATCCATATGATCTCTAACCTAGTGTGCGCTAAAGAGAACCAATTCGATCCCTCTTGATAGTTCGGTTTTTCCTATGGACTCAAGCTAACATCTACCAAGCCAACACTTGCTTGGTCTATCATGTCCTTAGCCTTGATCCATCTTCAACCTTGACTCCATCAAGTTCTCGATCCGAATTGTCGAGGCAACCAATCACCAAGTCGTCGATAGATAGAGTATGTGAAACGACGCTTCATTGAAATGACCATTTGAATATCCTATAAGGAATTGTTAGTCACATTAATATGGTCACCCAATCACCAAAACATTCATACCTTTGGGGTTTCCGAACTCCAATGGTCATGAAGCTTACAATCTCCCCCTTTTTGGTGATTGGTGACAACACATATCAAAAGATATCAAAAGATATATAATGAAATGCGTAAGAGTGATCTAGAAGATTGGATATGAAATGAAGAACAAGTAAAACGGAGAACAAGGTAGTCATAGCTCAAAAGGTATCACCTGCAAAATAGAGTTAGAGCACATGGGTGATATATATGGAGTAAAAACATGAGCTATGACCACAACTCTGTGATGATAAGATTATAAGATATTCCTGCAAAAGCAAGTGAGTGCACATATCATCACAGAAAGAGGAAAACCTGGCAAGATAGATATAAATAAGCGCATCCAGGTAACATACACAAGCTCAGAGCAAAATATCAGAGCAATATATCAGAAACAGAGCAATATACAAGATATATAGTTAAGAGCAAGTGTATGTAAATGAAACCAAGTGCATTCTTGATGAGTTAAACACAAGCAAAAGCAAATCGAGCTCAACAAGAACCACGAAGTACCAAAAGAATATACAAATGAAGTACCAAAAGATCTCCCCTTGGACAAAATCTGTCTCACACTCCCCTGGACACAAGATCACTCTGCTACTCCCCCTAGACCTATACAAGATCCCTCTAACTCTCTCCCCCTTTGGCACCAATGACCAAAAAGAGAAAGAAGGAAAAGAGAAAAAACAGCTGTCCTACGCGTCGGAGGCTGGAGGAGGTGCAGTGGCAGCAGGTGCTGAAGAGCTGGTAGGCTGAGCACTGTCCTGCTGCTGCTGAGAAGGCGGCACTGAGGTGTCCAAGTCCAAGTCCGCGGCATCCCCAAAGACTCCTGCTGCTGGAAGAGTGGAGTGTACGGCACAAGCTGTCTGTACGCAAACCCAGGAGAGTCTGTCTGTAGAAGAGTCTGCTCAAGCTGCGTCGCGTACTCAACTGCCTCTGAGTCTGACGCTGAGTGGACTGAAGGAGTGGGTGAGCGACTGGGGGTCCAGGAGAAACTGCCAGTAGGTGAGGCTGCCCTGGAAGGTGAGTCCTGTGCTGTAGCGAGAGCCTCATCTACCTCCTCACGGGTGTACCCGAAGTCTGTGAGATCCACTGCTGCTGTCTCAGGTGTAGTAGACACAACCTCTGCCTGTGAAGCTGTAAGAACTGAGTCTGTCTGCACTGAGGTGGTCTGTGCTACTGTGTCGAAGTCAAGTGTACGAGCTGGCAGTGGTGACACGAAGAAGGGACTCGTCAGCTGAAGCGGTGAGAAGCTCGGAGCTGTAGTAGCTAGTAGGGCTGACGGAGTCATGGAGAGGCCTGGTGAAGAAAAGTACTGCTGTGAAGGTCCTGCCTCTCCAGTCAAACCAGCAAACGTGGACGTCGACGGCCCCACCGTAGGTGCACCAGCAGGTGAGATGGGAGCCGTGAGTAAGGTGCTGAAGTACTGTCCCTGACTGGATGACTGTCCCCTGTGTCTGAGCAAACTGCTGCTGTCGCTGCTGCTGTAGCTGCTGAAACTGAACTGTATCTGGTGGCAGCACACCTGGGAAAGTGATAGACGGGAAAGACGGGAGGCCTGGCAATGCCTGTCCAAAGAGGCGAAGAGTCTGAGCAATCGCATCAAAGCCTGTGAACAGCGAAGACATGCCAGAAGCCATCTCCCTGAGTGAGTACGACACTGTCCAACATCTGTCGATCCCTCTCCCTATCCTCTCTCTGACTCTGGAGCTCTCTACGGATAGCTGCAAGCTCTGCACGTAGTACTGAATCTGTCTGAGCTGGAGCTGTAGCTGAGCCTGAAGGTCCTACTCTAGAGTCCGGAGTCACGTCCTCAGGAATGGACTCCATCTGGCTACCAGTCTGTATGTGCTGCTCTGTCTCGGTAGCTGTGTCACCTAGGCCCTGTGAAGAACTCTCCTGTGAAGCTGACTCCCGGGTAGCAACCCGTCTGTCAGAGGCAGGTAAAGGAGTGTACGCTGTAGTCTTCTTGGGCAACTCATCATAGTCCTCCTGAGACAACAACTGTAGCCTCCTCAGAATATAGCAAATTAGTGGAGCGAAGGCTAAGTGTCTGGCAGCTATGCTCTCTGCAATGACGTCCTCCATCTGGCTCAGTATAAGATCCACCAGGTCAAAACCTCTGTGCCTCAGTATCAGCATGACGACCCACTGTGAGAGTATAGAAAACTGATCCCTGTATCCACTCCTCGGCACAATGGTCTTGCTAAGAATGCTCCTGAGAACTCTGCCCTCGTGAGTAAGTCTGGTGTGAGCTCGGCTGTAGTTCTCCGGGTGAGGTGGAGGGAAAGCAATACTCATATCCTCATCAGACGGTAGGTGTCCCCCAAGAGGTCTGTGGGGAGGCTCCATTCCTGGGTGAGCAAGTGGGAACACCCTAGTCTCGTGCTGAACTGTCTCAAGGGCCGCTACGAGGTCCTCCCTAGTCACTCTGTGGGGCTGCCCTCTGAGCATGAACCATATCGCTGCGATCCTGAGCAATCCACAAGGGAAGCGTAGAAGTCCATCACTATATCGTAGTCCCATCTCATCTGTGTGGTGATGATCTCCTCGAGGCCCGGGATATAGGACAAGTGCTGAGTGAAGTCTGTCCCGGCACCTCTGCTAGCAGCCTGTATGCTGCAGTGCTGGTGAGTGACAAAGAGCTTATCAGCTCCACCAGTACGCAGTCTGCTCCTCAGTCCAGCTGCTATCCTCTGCTGTAGTAAGGTCCAGAAGCGACCTCCTGCCTGTGGGTCCCTCCTGGCAGGTACCCATACCTCCTCAGACACTCTCCTGAACTTCTTGAGGATGGGGCCTGGAAGCCTGAGAGCGTCCTCAGCAAGTACGTCCCTGAGCGAGAAGCAGTCCTGTCGAGTGCACAGAACTTGGCAGCCATCCTCTGCCTGTCACCCGCTGTGACCTCGTCACCTGAGTGAGAACTCTCCTCTGCCTCTGACTGAGCCTGCTGCTCCTGTGCGGTCCTCGACGTACCAAGCTCACGGATGGACGGAGTCCGCTGCACTGTAGCTCTAGCCCTGGAAGACCTCCTCGGAGTCTCCCCCTGTCCTCTAGCAGGTGTATCCCTGATCCGGAACCCTGTGTCTCTGCCAGCTGGTAAGTCAACCTCTGCTGCCCTGAGAATCCGGTCCAACTCTGGATCACCAGTCTTCTGCTTCTTCTTCTTGGGCTGCTCGACAAGCTTGGCCTTGCCCCTGTCACGGTCTCCTCTGCCCCTGCCTCTGCCTCTGCCAGAACCTCCTGCCATAACTGCTGACTAGGCTGCAGACAAGATAGGGCGAGTGAGCTTGGCCCACCAACCCGTCCACTGACGGCTGACTGCCAAAGATAGGACTAAAGGCTTGGCCCTCAATCCGTCCACTGTCTCTGCTCTGCTGTCAACTGCCCACTGCCTGCTGACAACTGCCACTGCACGATAGGAATAGACAGGGTATATGAGTATAGAATAACCTACTATAATCTATAAGCAAGAATCGTAGGTAAGCGCATGAATCTATATGAAGTCCTAGCGCAGAGGTAAAGGACACAATGCCGGCAAATATGCAAGGGGGAACTACGGCATTGTCGATTATCGGTGGAGATCAACTAGTGTACATAGATCATATGCAATAGACACAATGTACCACTAATCGAGGAAATGCTAGTGTCGAGCTAGATGTATATGGTATGGTACGGAAATCGACACAAAGCAATCAACAACCAAAATGTCATAGATAAATGAAGTGCGACACTCGAACACTATGACACATGGCAGGCAAATGACCTCAATTGCATTGAAGTTAATCGGATTTTACGACAAATGCAATAAAGGTTCGATTTTTCTAGGGATTTTCATCGAAGAAGGAGACGATCGGCTCAAACCCTAGATAGGCATTGTAATCGAGCATGGCTACTGTGCAATTTCAAGTTTCCAGAGGCTCACCGGAGCTCTAGTGACAGACGGCGATCGTCGGTGATGAGAAACTCGGGTCCGGTGAGGCCATGGAGGAGCAGTCCACACGCGCAACAAGGTAGAGCAATCAGCTCGAGGTTCGCGCGGATGGAGGAGCTCTACTGCAAGGTGCTCGTCGACGAGGTTGTCGTCGTCCTCGGCTCGGTCAATCGGCGGCGTGCGGGCAGGCGAAGCGGCGGCGGCTCGGTACGGTGGAGGCGCGGCGCGTCGCTAGGGTTGAGAGCGGGCCGTGGGTGTTGGCGGGTGGAGCGAGGCGGCGGCGCGCGGCTGAGGTGGCGCTCGTCGTCGGCGAGCTCGACGGCGGCTGGTCGGCGGCGTACGGCGCGCGCGGGAAGCGGCGAGGCGGGAGCGGAGGCACGAACGGCGGTGGCTCGGCGTAATGGGGGAAGATGCACAGTAACCCGAAATATTTCCGTTAGGAATTGCTTTAGTTTGAATCGACGGCTGAGATCGATCAGATATTGAATCAACGGATCAGATTGAAAGGATCTCCCGATGAAGTTAACCAGACCGTATGGTACGGTCATAGAGATCGTATTGTACGGTCTCTTTCTTCACCCTGACAGATAGCTATAGAGACCGTATTGTACGGTCTAGAGGACCGTATTGTCCGGTCTCCTTTCTGCCTCAGGTTTCGAAGGATCTCGTGCAAAAGCACACCGTATTGTACGGTCCCTTTGACCGTATTGTACGGTCAGGTCCAGAAAAGCTGATTTTCAAGGAATTTCCTTCTAAGTCCAAGTTTCTCGCACAAAAACCAAATAAACACCAAACATGGACTAGAAGGGGAACTCTCAAACACTCCTTTGAAAATAGACCAATATAGGTTGCGCATAGGCTTATAGTAATTTTTCAATCGGCAAATAAGAAGCAACCAAATAAGAACCAAATGCGATAAAACCAAAGGAGGGGTATGTATGAGCCCTTTGCCTATGATCCGTGCAAGTAGATTTAACCTTGAGGATCATTTAGCAAGACTCAATGGGCATGAAGCACAATTCTTTTCTCTAGTCACACTTCTATGAGATGTGGAATCATATTGCGAATGAAGCACTTCCTCATAGTGTGACCACTCCTTTGTGATTTCCTATATGCAATGCATGAGACAAGCATATCATACAAATGCAAGGAAAAGTAAACATGCCATGTGATATGCAAGCAAAGTTAAGACAACGCATAAAGGAAACCTACTCAAGGTCAAGTTTGAGCCTCTCTCAAGCTTACTCACTATGAGCCAAACCTTGCCTTGAGTCCATCGGTCCACCAACTCAAGCATCCCCCATGCTCATAGCTATCTTGAGAAAGTTAGACCTTGAACTAATTTTTATGTTCGTTTCTTTTTAGTTATTAACATATGCATGAATGCAAACATACTAGTTCACAAAGGAGAACCTAGCTACCATGCAAGCAACGCAAGAAAAGAAACTACTATGATACAAGTTACCTCCGTGAAGAGTAGATTTGTCGATGAAGCACTCGAAGCTTGTGGTGGACGTTCATGAGTTGACGTTGCGGCGCACGGTCCACCACCATCACCCTTCTAGGTCTTGTTCTTGGGAGCCCACTCGCACTTGGTCGGCCTCTCAAGGTCAACTATGCATTTGGGCACCCAAATCTTCCTCATCATCCTCCTCTTGTCGGGTGATCCAAGAGCCTTTGCCTTCACCTTGCCTTTCTTGTCCCTAAAGAGCTTGTAGTGTGTATTTCCATGGAACAAGTTAGCGTTAGGCAAAACCTTGGAACTTCTCACCTTGGGACAATTCTTGCTAGTGTGGCCGTCACGGCAACACTTCTCACAATAGTAGTCGTCCGCCATGAGAGGGACTACCCAAGGTGGAATGTCATCGTCCTTGCCGATGAGGTTGATGGCGGCGGGGTAGGAGCCGAGTCCCTTGTGCCCGGGGTTGTTCACAAGGTTGCGACCAAGTATCTCCTTATGAATGGTCCTTCCCCTTGTGAGCCTCTCGAAGCCGTCCATCACCGAATCTCTCTCCTCCTTGAGTTGACGATATTCCTTCAAGATTTTCTCATCAAGAGAGATGCTCTCAAGAGAGGGAGTTAGTCCATCACAAGTAATATATGAAGAATCGGAAATAGATGAACTAGAAGAAGAAGTGTTACACTTTTCGAGGAGGGATTGATGTTCTTCCTCAAGAACCTTGAACTTGCCGTTGAGCCTCATGTGTTCAACCTTGAGCTTGTCATAGCTTTCATCCAAGGTTATGAGCGAAGTGGAAAGGTGCTTGATCTCATCCTCTAGTAACTTGGACTTCTCCTTGAGCTTCATGTGGTCTTCCTCAAGCTTGTCATAGTCCTCATCAAGAGCCTTGTGAGAGATGGATAAGTCCCTAAGTTCACCCTCAAGTTGACGAACTCGGAAAAGCGGCCACTTCATGTTCCTTCTCCAACCGAGCAATGGTCTTGTCCTTCTTCATGATCATCTTGCCGGTTAGGAGAATGCTATCCAAGAGTTCCTCATATGTGGGCTTATCCTCCTCACCAAACTCTTCATCGGACTCGCTCTTCTCATCCTCACTACTATCATCATCTTTGGCCATCAAGCAAGTCGGTGGTGGAGGTAGAGTCTCGGAGATGTTGGTGAGAGCTATGCCGGCCATCTTCTTTCCCTTGGAGGATGAGTCATCACTTTCTTCTTCATCACTATCATCATCCGAACCCACTCTCCAACATAGAGTCCCTTGCGAGATGATCTTCTCTTGTCTTTGCCTCTGGAGCTTTCCTTCTTGACAAACCTCTTCCTTGTCTTGTACTTGCTTCTAGGGTCTTCTTCTTCATCATCGCTTGACTCTTGAGTCTTCTTCTTGCTCTTCTTGATTGGCTTCGAACATTCCTTGGCAAAGTGACCCTTCTCCCCACAATTGTAGCACTTGGCATCTTTCTTGTTGATGAATCTTCTCTTGAAGAAGTTGCTTCTCTTCATGAGGAGTGCTAGATCATTGGGATGAAGTTGCAACAAGTCTTCAACTTCTTCTTCAAGCTCTTCATCACTTGAATCTTGAGTCACCACCTTCTTCATCTTCTTGCTTGACCCCTCGGATGCAAGAGCAAGATTCTTGGAGGGCTTCTCATCAAGCTTCTTGTCGAGGTTGTAGCTCTCGAAGGCGGTGATCTTCCCAAGTAGCTTGTGGGTGGTGAGGTCTCGCATGTCGGTGTTGAAGAGGCATGTGATGAGTGCTCCATATTTCTTCCTTGGGAGAATCCTCATGATCTTCCGCACAAGGTCACCATCATCAATCTTGTCCTTCACACCGAGAGAGTTGATATCCTCTACAAGCACATTCAAGCGAGAGTAAGTATCATTGATTAGCTCATTTGAAGACATGGCAAAGTCATCATATTTGTTCTTTAGCACAAAGTATCTTTCCTCTTTCACGTCCGTGGAACCCTCATGAATTTGTTGAATTTGTGTCCATACTTCATGAGCGGTACCCGCAGACTTGACTCGAGCAAAGACCTCTTTAGTGATAGCTTCAAACAAGGCATTTTTAGCTTTAGCATTTGCCTTTGCGAGATTCACATCAAGAGTACCAATGGGAGTCCTTAGAGAGACACCGGAACTTACCACGTCCCATGCGAGAGGATCGAGAGCCTCGAGGTAAGCTTGCATGCGAGCTTTCCAATAGGCATAGTCGGTCCCATCGAATGGGGGCGGTCCCTTTTCACTTCCTCTCGGCATCCTTACTCAAGGCGGTTAAGCCCTATTTGAGCAACGAGGCTCTGATACCACTTGAAAGGATCAAGGGCACCGAGAGGGGGGGGGGGTGAATCGGTGTGTCAACAATTTCTCCCAAACGTACTTTAGGCGTGAAGCTAGCAAGACTAGATATGGTGATAACAAAAGCAAGCGATGCGCGCACACAATCTAGTCTATGCAACAAGCAACACCCTAGGAAGCAATTCTACCAAGTAGTAAAGAGACAACCTATCATGCAATTCTACTAGCATATAAGGTAAATGCGGAAACGTAAATGCTAGTAAGTAAAGGAGATAAGGATAGGAATGCTAATGATTTTTCCCGTGGTCTCGGAAGGATGGCGCCTTCCCCTACTCCACGTTGGGTCACTCCCGCCGGAGTCTCGACCCCGTCCCTCCGCTCGAAGGCGATCCCTCCTAGAGCACACTTCACCCTCCGAGTGAAGTCGCGGGCACGTCCCGCCGGGCTCGATCCCGGGTACTCTTCCGGAGGTAAGGCTCCGCACGTGATGCGTGCCAAAGGGCGCTCCACTAGTGATGCTTCTTTCGCACGGGAAGCTCCAAGACCGTGTACAAACTTGTGTTAGCTTCCACAATCTCCTTGGACAGCTCAACACCGACGCCTAACCGGTCTAGGCCTTGCCATAGACCAAGAGTAACAAACCGAAGTGACTCTCTCAAGCTCACACTAGCCTAGAGATCAAGTGGATGCAATTGCTACTCTCTCAAGCACTAGGATCACTCCAAATCCTTCACAAGTGCTTCTCTCCCTTGCTCTTGGCTTCCTCTGAGTTTCCTGCACTCCAACAATGGCCAAGAGACCCCTCAAGGGGCGGGCAACCAACTATATATAGGCTACCAACCCAAAACTAGCCGTTGCCCAAAAGTGCCCTGCGAAACTAGAGACCGTACAAAGGACCGTACTGTCCGGTCTCTTCCAGACCGTATTGTCCGGTCTCTATTTCCAGGCGCATCTCCATCTTCTTCTTCATCTCCAATGAAGACCGTACTGTCCGGTCCCCAGGACCGTACCATCCGGTCGATTGTCCGGTCTTCATTTCTTCCACTTCCAGAAACTTCAACTTCTCTGTCTGGAAATCTTCTGATGACCGTACTGTCCGGTCCTCATGACCGTACCATACGGTCCATTGTCCGGTCTTCATTTTCTCAGCATCCCGAGACTTCACTTCTCTGTCTGGATCTTCAATGAAGACCGTACCATACGGTCCCTAGGACCGTACTGTCCGGTCTCTACAGGATAAGCTGAAAACTTGATCCACTCTTGATCCTTGCTTCCAACTTCTTCATTCTTGGTTCCTCCTCTTCTCTTCAGCCACCCTAGCCCTCGAGAGACTCACTATGCATCCATATGATCTCTAACCTAGTGTGCGCTAAGAGAACCAATTCGATCCCTCTTGATAGTTCGGTTTTTCCTATGGACTCAAGCTAACATCTACCAAGCCAACACTTGCTTGGTCTATCATGTCCTTAGCCTTGATCCATCTTCAACCTTGACTCCATCAAGTTCTCGATCCGAATTGTCGAGGCAACCAATCACCAAGTCGTCGATAGATAGAGTATGTGAAACGACGCTTCATTGAAATGACCATTTGAATATCCTACAAGGAAATGTTAGTCACATTAATATGGTCACCCAATCACCAAAACATTCACACCTTTGGGGTTTCCGAACTCCAATGGTCATGAAGCTTACATCAGCAATATTCCAATCCTTCAAGTCCCTCTTCACCGACTCTGCCCATGTCAAAGTTGGTCGACCACTGCCTCTTCTCATATTTCCGGAACGTTGTATTATCCCACTAGGTATAGGCGTCTCCTCCAGTCTTCGTTGCACATGTCCAAACCATCTCAAGCGATGTTATACACTCTTTTCCTCAATTAGTGTCACTCTTAATCTCTCACGTATGTCGTCATTTCGGACTTGATTCCTTCTTGTGTGGCCACATATCCATCGCAACATACGCATCTCTGCCACACTTAGTTGCTAGATATGCTGTCTTTTAGTTGGCCACCATTTCAACCATCCGGCTTTAATTTTGTGGCTGACATCTTTATCGATGTCTCCATCCTTATGTAGCACTGATTCCAAATAACGAAAAGTGTCTTTCTTGAGTACTACTTGACCATCGAGACTAACATCTCCATCCTCATGCCTCGTGGCACCGAATGAAATTACACTGCATGTACTCTGTTTTAGACATACTTAGCATAATATCTTTTGAGTCCAGAGTGTGCCTCCAATCCAACTTATGAGCAACACCACTCATTCTCTTGTCAACTAGCACCACATCATCTGCGAAGAGCATACACTAATGGATATCACCTTGTATATCTCTTGTGGTCTCATCCATCACCAAAGCAAAGAGATAATGGCTCAAAGCCGACCCTTGGTGTAGTCCTATACATGAATTGGAAAATCAGTTATGTCGCCACCACTTGTTCGAACACTTGTCACAACATTATTCTACATGTCTTTGATGAGATTAATGTACTTAGTTGAGACTTTGTGTTTTTAAAGGGCCCACCATATAACATTCCTAGGCACTTTGTCATATGCCTTTCCAGGTCGATGAAGACCATATGTAGGTCTTTTTTTTGTTCTTTGTATCTCTCCATCAGTTGCCTTAAGAGAAAAATTGCCTCCATAGTTGACCTTTCGGGCATGAACCCAAAATGATTTTTAGTCACGCTCGTCATCTTCCTCAGGCGGCGCTCGATGACTCTCTCCCATAGCTTCATTGTATGGCTTATCGGCTTAATTCCACGGTACTAGAGCATCTCCAAGAGTTTCCAAAAAATTTACTCCCAAGAACCTGGTTTTGGGAGCTTCCAAAAAATTTTGGGAACAAAAAGAAACTCCTCCAACAGCTCTCCATAGTTGGTTCCCAAAAAAGTTAAAAACGCCATTTGCCGGCGTTTGGGCCTTGTCATCTGGCCCGTCTATTCTTCCGGTCCAATTTATGTTTCGGTTTGCAGTGCCTTCGATGGCTTCTTCCGTTCGTTACCTACCATCTCCCATGGCAGAACCTCGATCGCATCTCCCAGAACCGAGTCCAGGACGTCACTCGCGGCTGCGTACGTGTGAAGGCAAGCTGCTGCAGCTGCATGCTTGTCGGCTACCAGTTGGCAGCGCAGCGCGGCCTGCAAGGTGCGGAGGTCAGGCGCAGCAGGGCACGACGGCCACGCAGTGCGGCGTCGATGCGGCCTCCCTCAGCGCGCGGCGGCCATGCGCTCTCCGATTAGACTAGTGGTATACGGCGCGCATTCGCGCGCCGCCTGACGATTTGCCGAGTGATTTATAACAGATTATAAGAAAGGTGATTTGTATAAACACCTATTATGACAGAATATGTGCGCAGCAGTCGCATGTTATTTATATCTGCTAGCTGCAATATGGAGCAAACAAATCGAACAAAAGTAGAAAGATCACACTGCTTTTATTCGAATGTCATACCACACGATTATGGATGGTAAAGTAGAGTAGATGGATTACACCAACAATGAGGGAATATCAGGCGTTTTTGAATTTTCAGAGTTAAAACAAACGGGATGTGTGGCAGCCGCCGTAGTGACGGTTCATTGCGTGCAGGGGCTAACACAGGTCGCACTTGCACAACGAAATGACGCTGGGTACTAATGGGTTACGATAATGGATATAGAAACCTTTAAATGCCATACATCAATACTTAGTTGCATAAATCAACAGAATTATACATTCAGGAGGAAATAAATCCAGTGTTACACATTTTTTTTGAAGGCCAAACGCCCATAGGGCTATTTCATTAATTCAAATACAGTTTATGGTACAAAGATGAGCCCAAGAGGTCAAGTTCCGGATAAGTTCCGGATCATGTCTTTCATAGGACATGCCATTGTGCCTGAAATTCGAACAATGACAAACAGGGTAACTGTTGTTTATCATGGCTCCACTCCTAGCTAAAGTATCCGCAATTAAATTCTGCTCTCTAGGAATGTGAGACAGTCCCTTGTATTTGCACCAACAGGTTTTTCATGTCAATGATAAGATGACAAATCTTCCAATATGTTGTGTCCTCTTCAGGGCTAGAGATGAACTAACCGATTGAAGGCACAATTCCTGACCTGCAAATCAAACATAATAATCATGGCAAGAAAGAGGATAAGGGCCTCTGCCTACACAACACTTTACTTGTGGTGAATTCTTGCTTGGATTTGGAAGGACCATGGAGACAGATCACTTGAGTTTGCGATATAAACTCCTAATCCAGCTTGATGGCCTCCAAGTATAGATGATGCCCTGCAACAATAGAGTCTTCACCGGTGTCCTCCTTTACTCTGCACATGGCGAGGTTGCGAAGGCTTGGCAGGCGACAGAGTGCCGGGAGTGCAAGGCGATGGCAGGCGCACGTTATGGTGGCCCGGGTTTTGACGCGGTAGGCAGCCAACGGCGGCGGTGGAGCGACAGGGCTGGGCGAGCGTGGTGGGATGACCCGGCCGGGCGAGCGCGCGGCATCGACTGTGTAGTGTGTATCTCGCGGAAGATGAGTTAATTCAATGAACCCACCTCGACTGATCATCGGCTCGCGAGGCAACTCTCTGGTAAACCCAGATAGATTTGGTTGACACAGACAAGTACAGAAATTGTCTGCCCCACTCTGATCAACATCCCAGCAAAGCTCCCATGCACGGCTTTGGACACTGGCCCTGTTCGTTTTGTTTATGCCTAAATTTTAGAGCTGTCGCATTAAAGAGAATCTTACTATTTAAAAATATTAAATAAAATTTAATTACAAAACTTTTTTGACTGTTGGGTGCTAATTTACAAGATGTCTTTTTTATGCGAATTACGCGGTACAACTCAGACACTCACAACGCACGCACTCACCCTTATGAACGTACATATACAAACCATACCTTTATGAGTATCTTTAAAGACTGAACTGACAAATCCTCAAGATTGACGAAGTCACCACTGGCGCCTCGCTGTCGATGGTCACATCGTCTAGCACTGAAAGCACAACGCCGTTATATCCTAGAAAATTCGCTCCCATCGAGTGTCGAACCCAAGATCTGAGGTGCTACTGAGGCTATGGTAACCACTAGACTACATGCCTTTCGGAATTTACAGATGTATCTAATGAGCGTAATTAATCTATGTTTTGCTACAGTGATGCTATAGTAATCATTGGGGGTGTTCGTTTCTTTTAAGACTAAATTTAGGCCAGAGAATCTTGCTATTTAGGAGTATTAAATAAAGTTTAATTATAAAACTAATTACAGGACCCCTATGTTAATTCGCGAAACGAATGTAATGAGGGTAATTAAGTCGCGATTAGACGATGGTTACTGTAGCATCACTGTAGCAAAACATAGCTTAATTATGCTCATTAGATACATCTTGTAAATTCACCAAGCTGTCAAAAAAGTTTTGTAATTAGACTTTATTTAATATTTTTAAATAGCAAGATTCTCTTTGATGTGACAGGTACTAAACTTTAGGGGCGGAAACGAACAGCCCTCGTCTAATCATGACTTAATTATCTTCTTAGATTCGTCTCGCGAACTAACACAACGTTCTGTAATTAGTTTTATAATTAGACTTTATTTAATATTTTTAAATATTAAGTTTCTCTTTGATGTGACATGCCTAAATTTGCTGTGATGGGCCGGGGAAACAGCAAAAGGAAAAGAGGTGGAAACGCAAGTGAGCAAGTCAAATGTTCCCCAAATAATGTTCCACGACTCAAAAAAAAAAAAAAACCCAAAACGCAAGTGAGTCAAGTGTAGGTTGCATTGGAGAGGAAAACAAATATGTTTTATTTCTGGTTTTCATTAGATTCAAATTTGATTTGGATCTCAAATTCAAATGATGAAAGTCCAAACACAAGAAAAATACAATTATAAAAAATATATCGAAATTAAGTGTAGTGTGTTTCACAGGAATTTCAGTGAATTTTATTTATTTGTAAACTTCTTTAGCTGCAACGCATGGGCAAATTTCTATCTTATGAGAAGATGATCATCTATCGTGTTCAATTTATTGTTGTCTAGTTGCAACGCACGTGCATTCTGCTAGTACTAGTAGTAGAAACGTAATAGAACACTCTGGGCCTATTCGTTTCTTTAGGCCTAATTAGACATACTAAAATCTTGTCATTTAGAAGTATTAAATAAAGTTTAATTAAAAAACTAACTGCAGAACTCTGTGCTAATTCGCGAGACGAATCTAATGAGGGTAATTAAGCCGTGATTAGACAATGGTTACTGTAGCATCACTGTAGTAAAACATAGATTAATTAGGCTCATTATATTCATCTCGTAAATTAGCACACATATGTAAAAAGGTTTTGTAATTAGACTTTATTTAATACTTCTAAATAACAAAATTCTAGCAGGCCTAAATTTAGGCCTAAAGAAACGAACGTACCCCTGTTCCGCAAGTTAGGATAGGTCAGCGATCCTGAGGATCCTCACATTGCCGGACCTCACTGCCGATAGCCAGTAGTTATTTGACGGGTGCGGAATTCAATCGCATACTCTTTTGATCTTGAGCTGTAAAATTCTAGGTTCGGTTGGTTAGATCGGGCGAAGCGATTTCGATCGTCGAGTCTAACAACCTGTAAATCCGTTCCGGTTGGCTCGATTCAGGGGCGATCACCACAGCGCCAGCAAAGCCTACCGCACAAACCAAGTTCATTCTAATTCGCCAAAAAAAAAACCAAGTTCATCCTATCGGCGATGGAGGACGCTCTGCACGAGATGCAGGAGCGTGAGGAGGAGCGGCGGTGCTCTTTGTGGCGGTAGAAATGGCGGTGGTGGTGTGTTTGGGCGGCGCAGGCGGCGGTGCTTTCGGTGGCGATAGACACGGCTCACGGGAGGATGCTCGCGGTGGTGCTGCTGGAGGCCGTCAACACCATGGCGACATGCGCACCATCCTTATGATGTTTGGCCAGAACTGACATGATGAAGATCCACCTACTTGGCCAAGAGGTAACCTGCCGAAAATGATGTTTCCAAAGTTTGATGGATCTGATCCTCATATCTAGAAGAGATGTGTTGGTTATTTTCGGGGTTTTGAACAGAATGTATGTGGGTTACATCTGCTTCTTTGCACATAGAGGGCAATGCAGCTAAGTGGTTGCAAGTGTATAAGTTGCAGAATGAGCTGGTCGATTGGGACACATTTGTTGCAGCAGTGCAGTTGAAGTTCGGTGCATTCAATTACAAGAAGTATATGAGAGAACTGGTAGCATTGACTCAGAAAGGGACTGTGGAAGATTATGCAGGAGAGTTTGAGTCTTCGAGGTACCAGGTGTCTATGCACAAGACTGGGTTGGATGAGACCTATTTTGTGTCTCAGTTCATCAAAGGGCTGAAAGATACATTGAAAGATCCAGTCCAATCTCAAGTTCCAGAAATTGTGGAAAGAGTTGTTTTATTGGCTCAAATTCATCAAGATGCCTTGGGCAGGGGCAAGTATAAATCTCAGAAAGCATTTGGTTCTACTCTTGTGGTGAAGCCTGACAGTAAACAACCAGCACTATCATCTGAATTTGTGGAAGGAAAGGCAGTTAAGGGATTAGACTGACTCCAACAGTGATACCCAATTTGAAGATGCAAAAGGCCTCTTGCCTCACGTGAACAGTTCTTTGCCAATGGTTCTTGTCACGCCATCTCCAACAGCAGCAGTTGCATAGCCAACCAGCTTGCCGCCGCGCCGTGCCTCCGCGCCGCCGCGCCCCTGCGCCCCCACCCCCGTGCCGCCGCGCCCTGCCCCACTCCGCCGGCGCGCTCGCCCTGCCCCTCGCCGCGCGCGCCTGCGCTCGCCGTGCCGTGCCGCTCGAGCGCTCCCGCGCCCGCGCCCACCCTGCCCCGCGCCACCGCCGAGCTCGCCCTGCCCGCGCGCGCTCCCGCGCCCACCGCCGCGCTCGCCCTGCCCTGCCCTGCCCCATCCGCCCAGCGCGACCTGGTGCACGCCATGAGGAAGAAGGACGCCGGCGTGGCCGCGGACCTCCGCCTCCTCCTCGCCTTCGTCGTAGCTGCGGACTGCGGTGGATGGTGCCGCCCAGCGAGTTCGTCCATGGCTCGTGTGCTCGAGATCGACGACATTTTTGTCCATGGCCGCCGGTTGAACAAGGTCGACGCCGACGCCGATTCCTCCATTCACGGTGAGCCGGGGTTCGATTCCGTTCGGTGTAAGGTGCAAAACTCTACGGCGCACATCCCTGATCCGTTCTCTTCATGAATCCGCAGCTGACCTCGCCGTCGTCCTCCCCGTCGCCGTGCGCCGTGTCTGCCACCTCGACGACGACCTCCATCTTTCGGGCTTCTCCTCTATGTCGACAGTGAGGCTCTCCCGCGGGGACGACACGGCTCGCTGCGGTCCGCGGGCGCGCACGGGGACGACCCGCACCGCGGGCGAGGCGTTGGACGTCGACGACAACTCCGCGGCGGCCCCATCCGCGCCGCCGCGTCCCGCGGCCCCGCGGCCCCGTCCGTGCTCCTCCGCGTCGCGCCAGGCTCCTCACCGCGCCACGCCGCGCCCACTCCCTCCGCCTCCGCAGCACGCCCACCTCCGCGCCGGGCCCACCTTCACGCGCATGCATTCGAGGAGAGAGGCGCTCCATCTATGCGCCGTCTCTTTCCTCGGAGGAAAACTGCCTCCCCTTTTGCGCTGCCTTGTTGGAGGTGTTTTTCTCGATGCACAGTGCTCCGCGCGTACGCAAACATGCGTTTGCCTACGCTGTTGGAGTCAGTATTGCAGAAGGAAAATGGGTCTCTGCTACTATTGTGGGGAGAAGTATGAACCTGGTCATGCAGATAAGTGTCCAAAAAGGCCAAAAGCACAATTACACAATCTTTCAGTCACTGACTTGGACATGGCGTTAACTGATGAAGTGCTTGCACAACTGGAGCAAGAAGATAAGCTAGCTTCTGAACTTTGTCAGTTATCTTTGAATGCTTTGTCAGGCACAGAGGATGGTGAAGCTAACAGGGTGAGGGCTTTGGTTTGCACTAATGTTTAGGATGTGGGTGGCAGGCGGACGGCCTATTCGCTCACAAAATGGCGCTTTTTATTACGGTTTGCACATATATGAAAAATGAAAAATAGGCCAAAATGAAAGAAATGCCACACGTCACATTATTATCTTAGAGTACAATTAATTATTTGTCTAGAAAAATCATAGTACAATACAAAGATGCGACAGATCACATTACTAATTAACTTTGAGAAAATCATCATAATAAAGTACCATATCATACAAAACACAAGACACTTAAGTGGCAGAATACAAGTAAAGATTGCCAATAGTACATGAATAACAGAATATAGTCACATGATACAAAAAAAAAAAATTGAAACTACCCAGATTTATTAGCGCTAGAGTACCTAATCAGCTTTTTGCCTTCAAACAAAGCCCTTTCTTCCAATCATCATCAAGCTCAGATCTCAACATAGCTTGCAAATGGCTAGCAGTCATTACAATCTTGTAGCGAAACCCCAACTCACAATAAAAATCTTCATGTACACGTTGCTTATCAACTTCACTCTTTAAGTGGAAAATATATTTCATGTCATCAATAATGACCCCTAAGACCTTAGAATCCATGTTAAAGACGGGACCTGAAATCAATCTGCTCTCACCATTCGGACTCTGCTCTCCATAACAGGAATCGAAGACGAAAGTATGCTCAGAACACTTGATCAGCTCACCACCATCATCACATAAAGGAGACGACTCATTAACTACAGAACCTGGTAAGTTGTATACAGATGTTTTCGAAGCGGGAGCGATTGTAGCAGCATGTGAGTGGCTAGCACTACCTTCAAAGAAATCAATTGCTTTGCTCTTCTTATGCAATGCAGTCTTCAAGATGCAGAACTTGTCAAAAGTCAAAACTTTAGATGCTGGTTGCTTAACTGAATCTGAAAACCTAACACTCAGATTTACCTTGGCATCCAGTATGCTTTTCTGAGTAAGTATAAATGTGGCGTCACCTTCACTCAAAATGACTGAGCCAATACAGAAATAAGAAACCCTTCCAATCTGCTCGACAATCACGACACTTGGAGATACCTCACGAAAGAGGCAACGGTATTTTTCATCCATATCCATAATTAAACCTTTCAAAACAAACAACAAAGGAAATACACATTAACTAATTATCTCAAATAACCTAACCAAAACTGAAAAACTGTTTGTATACTATAGTGTGAGGCAGGTAAAGAGCTAACCACAATAACAAATGACCTAGCAGTTGAAGTAACAAACGAACGAAACGTAGCTAGCAGCCAGATAACATCACACCAACAAACCATGTTTTGAATTAAGAGACCAGAGCCAAATAATATCTTGCACGCAACAATCCACGCTTGCAAAAGAGACTAAAGCCAGATAATATTTCGCACGCCAACAAACCTCACTTGCAAAAAGAGACCAGAGCGGAGTTTGAACAGAAAACTACCTCGGTGTCGCGAGCAAAAGATGGGATGACGGCCAATTGTCGCGCTTGTCGAGGGGGCGGCGGCCGACGCGTGCACTTGTCGAGGGGGCAGCGGCCGTCGCGTGACGAGGAAGGGGCAGCCGAGGCTTCGACGGATCTACGCGGCGGAGGCTTGACGTAGAGCCCGAAAGCGTCGGGGGAATAGCCGCGGATCTAAGCGGCGGAGGCTTTGAAGAAGAGCACGAAAGGCACGGGGGAGGGCCGCGGATCTACGCGGCGGGGGAGGGCGGCGGCGCTGGTGGGTGGTTCTGGAGTTGGGGACCGGCACCTGAGTAAGCACGCAAGGTTGGGGAGCACTTGGGTGCAGGAGCCGGAGCCGGTGAGGCACCTAGCCCACCAGCGGCCCTGTTGCTTCTGGAGCCGACAAGCGATTAGAGTGGGCTTTCTGGCCCTCACAACTTTCCCATTCTCGAAAGACTAGACGACATTGGCTAAAAAAAAAACGACTCGACGACCGCGCCTGAGGCCATGGCGGTGCGGCCATAGTGAAAAAATGACGGTCACAACTATTACCTTCTTCGTCCTATAATAGTTGTCTCTTTTAATTTTTTGTCATCACTTTGATCGTCTGTCTTATTCAAACAATTTATGCTAAAATTAAAAACAAATATATTATGATGAAGCTATATTTACTTATAAAACATGTTATAGAAACATAAATAACATTTGCACAAAATTTTTGAATAAGACGAACATTATTCTCAACGCGTTCCTGGAAGGTGAAAATGTCCACGTCAGTGACATGGCTGAGAGCCCTTGGATTAAGTACGTATTACTCCCTCTGTTTTTAATTATATAATGCCGTTGACTTTTTCATTGAATTTTGACCAATAATATAGATTTAAATAATTACTTTTCGAATATGAAATGAATATCATTGGATTCATCATCAAATACACTTTAAGGTTAACTTGTACAATTAGCTATTTACATAAATATTTTGAATAAGTCGAATGGTCAAATGTAACAAAAAAAAATCAACGACGTCATATATTAAAAAAGGAGGAAGTAGCATCCAAGCAAGTAGGGATAACGAGCCGGCTCGGATCGTTAAGGCTCAGCTCATTAAAGCTCGTTCTGATAACCAGCTGGCTCGGCTCGGCTCATTATAATAACGAGCTAAAATAGAAGCTCGGCTCGGTTCATTTAGAAAGATCGAGCTGGCTCGTTAGGCTCACGAGCCAAGTATGTTAAAACTTTTATGACAAATATTTAGATGATTTTAAGTGGTTTTTAAATAGTAGCATGTGCCAACAACACAAAAATCATAATGTAACACAATATTATAGAAAAAATATCAATCAAGTCAATAAAGATGAAAAATAAATGAAAATAAAAAGATGGTCCAACATTTAACATGATTTTATCTATATTGAACTTGGTTTATTTTTTAGATGATAAATTGAGTTTCACCTAACATAAAACTATCATCTTATTAGAGAATTAAAGTTGACATTTCTATATGATCGAGCCTATCGAGCTAATCGAACTGTTCGCGAGCAGCTCACGAGCTGGCTCGTTAACAAACGAGCTATTTTAGAGGCTCTGCTTGGTTCATTAAGAAGACCGAGCCGAGCCGAGCCGAGCCAAAATTAAGATCGAGCCGAGCTGGCTCGCGAGCCTCGAGCTTTTTTTCCAGCCCTAGCTACGGTGAGATTTCCCAGTTGGCTTCTTGGTCAAATCCTCAGGTTTCTTGGATGGCTCGGGGATCTCAGGTTTCTACGTCCACGTTCCAAAGTACAGGCATCTACGGCGACCAGTCGTGACACATCCAAGCAAGTAGGGCTGGATAACGAGCCGGCTCGGCTCGTTAAGGCTCAGCTCATTAAAGCTCGTTCTGATAACGAGCTGGCTCGGCTCAGCTCATTATAGTAACGAGCTAAAATAGAAGCTCGGCTCGGTTCATTTAGAAAGATCGAGCTGGCTCGTTAGGCTCACGAGCCAAGTATGTTAAAACTTTTATGACAAAAATTTAGATGATTTTAAGTGGTTTTTAAATAGTAGCATGTGCCAACAACACAAAAATCATAATATAACACAATATTATAGAAAAAATATCAATCTAAGTCAATAAAGATGAAAAATAAATGAAAATAAAAAGATGGTCCAACATTTAACATGATTTTTATCTATATTGAACTTGGTTTATTTTTTAGATGATAAATTGAGTTTCACCTAACATAAAACTATCATCTTATTAGAGAATTAAAGTTGACATTTCTATATGATCGAGCCTATCGAGCTAATCGAATTGTTCGCGAGCAGCTCACGAGCTGGCTCGTTAACAAACGAGCTATTTTAGAGGCTCGTCTTGGTTCATTAAGAAGACCGAGCCGAGCCGAGCCGAGCCGAGCCAAAATTAAGATCGAGCCAAGCTAGCTCGCGAGCCTCGAGCTTTTTTTCCAGCCCTACAAGCAAGCCACGATGCGCTGCTGTCCATTACTCGAGCAGACTCTGGAGAGACTTCGCCAATCCTTTGCGATGCCTACCTACTGCCACTGATTAGCCCGACGACCAAAGCTCTCACCGGGCGAGATACTAGAAGGGTGAAGTCATGAATCCAACCCAATGGCTTTCGTAAAAAAGCGGCAGCGGCACTCGTTTGGGATGCCGGCGATACGTACGTGTTCCTGCCACCATTGGCTTTCTTCTTTGTGTGACTCCTCACGCAGCATGGAGCGCTATAAAGAATGATGGAGGAAGCTGTACGTACGGGAGTCTCCTTCAGCTAAGCGCTTGGTCGGCAGTTGGACAAGGCTGCTGAGTTTTTCGTTGTCATGGTGCTTCGATGTTTTAGGCTGCATGTATAGCTCCTCACCTCGCAACACGGCAGCGAGGGACTCAAGGTGTTTGGTCACACCCTTGACGCCCGCATTCTTGACTCCTTCGACGAGGCATCTCCAATACACCCACAGCGTCCAATATCTATTTTAGCCCATCCGCCCATGACTCTATCTCCTCATATATATTCCCCATTGCCACCGTCTAAGAGCCACATGATGGCGCACTTGCCTGGTATTCGAGCTGGATTGCAGCTGAGACTTTGGGCGTTCCTGCTTCAGCAGAGCCCCCAATGAACTAGATGAGCACTAGGATCTTTCCATCGCTTTTGTTGCATTGTGCCGTTGGCCTAGCATCTCACACGCCCAAAGCGTCTTTGAGGTAGCGCTTGAGGCTTCAGAATCCATAAAACATATGTAGTAGGGACTAACGTTACAAGTTGCCGTCGATTTTCTAGGCATTTACATTCTACGCATGTGGCGATTTACAGGGCAAAGAAAATGGCTTGCTTTAGCAAATCTATGTCAATGTGTGTGTGTTTAGGAATGGGTTTGAGAACCCAGCACAAATTCGGTTATGGAAGAATAGAACAAACTATGTCGAGCTAATCACCTTTGCTGCTAAGTTTGCTTGTCTTGATAAGTGCACGGAGTGGCATCGTCCATGGGCATCGACAACACGAAGAAATTACATGGGCAGTTGATGACCTTATAGCTACCTCCATCACTATGCCCATTGTTTGAGTTTTGTCTGAGTGCGGTTGAGTGCAGTTGGTATCAATACAACAACCATGAAGGATTCGTTGGTCTTTAATCATCTACAACGATGCTCGTCAATTGGTATGGAGTTTGGCATTGCAGAATACAGCATGACTGTTGAACACTCCATTCTGATGAAAATAATTCATTGAGATGCTACGAATCCTGGAAAGGACATGGTGCAAGGGACGTACCAATCTTGAAAGGCACAATTTGTTACTTAGCTTTTCACTTGAAATTTAAGTTCTCCACTAGATACAATGTTCAACAGAGATGCATAAAATGTTCAAAAATATTCATTAGAGTGGCCGTTTTATACTTTGAGAGACTTTTCCTACTGGACACCAAAATACATAGATGCAGGTTATAAATCAACCCCTGCTTATTACAAGCTTTGGGGACACATGATGCCTGATTTCTGCTCTTTCCACCTTACGGTAAGCATGCAGTGTTGGTAAGCATAGAGTGATCATTCATTGAGAAACATACGAGTCATCAGGCGCAGCAATGCTGCGCCATCTTTCTAGTGTGATGTCTGAAAGTTAACAACGACAATTATTTGGGCCGGAGGTAGTTTCAGGAATCGACTAAAAAAAACTAGTTTCAGGAATTCAACTCCGCACACAGTGCCATCAACGTGGCTTCGCCCCTGCATCTGATGATCTTGTCCTGTCCAGGTGTAGGTGAGATAAGCTGAAACAAATAATCTGTTTTGTGAATGTGATTTTTGAAAAGCCAAAATTTACATTTGTTAGAAGCAAGAAGCAGATATAAAAGCTTTTGCTCGCTTTTATGAGTGTTGTTCCGAGTTTGTTGAACGTAACATTCATTCGAAAGCCAATCCACAATGATAACTTCTATAACTTCTTAGAAAGTCAGCTACAATCTTTTCTGAAGTGTACTAGCTTTTTGAAAGCTCTGGTCCAAATAAACAGGATGGATAAGTTGTCGATACCTTTTCAATAGAATTAGAGAACCATGAGGACAGTGTTGCAGATGTCGAATGGGATGATATCATACCCAATCCAGTGGGCGAGAAATTATCTTCTTTTTACTCTGATTTGGGTTGCAGCAGTGAGCAGAACAACACAAGGGAGCGGCAGAGTAGTAGGGAGCAGGAACAGAGCAATGTAAGAGGGAAAAAGGACAAGCAAACTGAAGGTACAGAAGACAATGGCAGTGGTGGCGACCCTGATGCAACTAACAGTGAAGATGAGGATTTCATGGAGAGTGACTATGAAATGGACAATGGCTAGGATGACTTGTTTGTGGATAATGTTGATGAGAATGCAGTGGATGAGGGAGTTGCAAAAGGGAAGAAGATAGAAAAGGGAAAGAAAGCCAAAGGTAGCAGATTGAAGACAACTGAAACATGTGCAACAAATAATGGTGAAGGGGCATCAACTGATGAAGAAGGGCTGGAACTACCTGATTCAGATGATGATGGTGGAGTGAGCTAAAGTTTAAAACATTTACGGATGAAGACGTGAACAATTTCAAGGTCCTTTTTGCCCCAAAATAAGGGAAAAGGTGCATAAAAATACTGAAGCAGCTAATTTGTGCTATGCATTACCATCAGGTCAGGGAGTATTTGAAGTCCATGAAAGGGATTTCCAGTACATAGTGGATATCACAGCGAAGCATTGTGATTGCAGGAGGTGGGACTTGACCGGAATCCCTTGCAATCATGCAATATCTTGTCTAAGGCATGAGAGGATCCCACCTGAAAGTGTGCTACCTAGCTGCTACTTAGCTGAAGCATTTAGTAAAGCATATGGTTTCAACATATGGCCTTGTAGTGACCAGAGCCAACGGGAGAAGACAAATGGGACTTGTAACACCCTGATTTTCAGATTTCAAAATAAGTTAAAATTTGTATAGAATTAAATAGGGTATTTACACTTTTTAGCAAAAGCTTTATTTTCTAAATTAAATTAATTAATATAGGTTATATCAATTGCTTGTTGCATTCATGCTGTGTAGATTTGCATGCGTTTTCTTTGTGTGAAAAATATATTTGAAATTCGATAGAAATTAGTTTAGAGTAGAAACCATGAGGAGTTTAAATCCTCAACCCTGTTTTTCTCTCCCGTCATGAGATTTATCGCGTGCCCAGCAATGCCACCGTGCCTCTATCTCCAAGAGAGTTGGTCTCGGAGAGGGATTGTGGATCAACTTACGTATCCAGAACTGACTTCTGCCTCTCCCTATCCATATAAGCAAAAACCTAGGCTGCCCAACTTCCTATCTAGCCCGCTCAAGAAAAACCCAACGCCGCCGCCGTCTTGGCGGACCTGCAGTCCGGAGTCCGCGGAGCCGATCATCGTCGTTCTGCCGCCTCAGAAATCCCGTTTGCAGCGATCGCCAGCAGCCTGCTTCTCGACGAACGCCGAGGACCTCCATCAATCGTCACCACCGGCGCTGCAGTTGGGTCTTCGAAGGACGCCAACGATCATCACCCGCCGCCGTAATTGCAAGTGCCCACCAAGTTGTCTGCCATCATTGCGAAGCCCGTGGTGAGAAAACGATCCTACCTCGATGGTTGTTGTGTGTTTCGTTTAGCCTGTAGGCTGTAGTGTCGTTTCGTTCTTTCCAGCAAGCTTTCCGAAGCAGCCATGGCATGGCATCGCGTCGCTGCCGTAGAATAGTTGCCGCCAGCTGCTTCACGTTCTAGTTGCCTTCTCATCCAGTAGAGTAGATAGCTGCGTCTGTTTTCGTTTTCCAAATCGAATCAAGCATGCATGTTGAACTATAATTCCAGTACGTGAGCAGTTCCAGGTAATTATATTAGTTTGTCTTCTGCATCATGATGACGCTTTGCCTACGCAACCTATTGTATTTTCAGTATAAACTAATCTTCTATAGTCACGTATACACTGACAGTTTTTCAGTAAAACCCTGCTAGTTCAAAACCTTATAACTTTTTCATACGAATTCCAAATTAGGCGATTCTTGCGCTCACGCGACCGTCATGACGTAGGCTTTTTGATGATACACTTTGTTTACTGTGATTGTACTGTTTGAATTATTTTCTTAAAATTGTTGGTTGTTTGCTTGTCGGTACTATTACGCGGACAGAATCGATTCAAGAGCCATCGTTCAATCTTCAGGACAAGAATTTGAAGAGTTTGAGCAGCAACACCAGGAAGGCAAGTGTCCTTGATGCATTTTGATCCTTTTTAGGATGTGTCGTTTATAAATTGCATGCTTGTGTCATAATATGAATTCCATGATTATTGGTTTACTAGCTTTTCCATATTATTCCTTGAAGCCTTTGTTCCGGTAGTATGTCTATGGTTTGGGTAGATTAATGCTTGTGCTGTCAAGGGTTTGGGAACCGGTTAATTAATTGACTAATACTTAATTCACTGGGTTGGTAATTGTTTTTAGCAACACTTGGAGCTTAGGGAATCTGGACAGGATGGATGGTTTGGTATGGTGCCGTCGTGCACGAGATTTTGGTTTGTGTTGGTGCCTGTGCTAGATTCTAAGGACCGGTTCGTGGACATGTAACCCGGCTGAACAGCGCAACCACGTGGCTTAAATGGGTGCGGCTTAGCTAATTAAATAGTTGTCTTTTATTTACTGTAGCACCATCGGTTGTTGTTGTGGCGCAAATGGGGGCTACGGCCGGCAAGGTAAAATGGACTTGTCCGTTGTAGCGAATACTAGCGAGTGTTTATAGGGTATGAGACGCTATTGAAAGGCTATTCAATGTTTAGCTGGCTTGACACCTTGGTAGTGTAAAGTAAAAAGGGATAACATTGACTCGTGGTGAATGTGTGCAAACCTTGCAAGGATAAAAACTGTCATGACAGCCGTGCTCACGGTCAAGAGCGAGCTTGGACTTCTTCGCGATTAGTGGGATGGATGGATGGTTGGTTGGTTTGTCTTGGTAGCCAGGTGGTGGGAACCTGGTGAGTCAGTAGTCGGATGGGGTAATCCGATGAGCTTATCCTTGATGTTGGTTTTGTTGGAGCTTGGAGATTACACCTAGTAAATAGGTTGCTGTTTTATGTGTCTTGCATAGTGCAGTAAACCGTGTGTCAGCTTTTCTTGATATTTGCCATCATGTCATATTTTCCTACACTTGCGGAGTACGATATGTACTCACACTTGCTATTCCCTCTCTTTGTTTGGATAAATAATTGCTGCTCAGACAATGGAGGTGAAGTGGACTACAACAACAATGACTTCGATCCAGATGCTCCATACTAGGCTGGTGTTACCCCCGGACAACGCCTGTGGAAGATGGGATACTCGCTTCGTTAGTTTATTATTCGCTACTCTGATATTTCTATTTTAGACCTGGGTCATTATGTAATAAATGTTTATTGTTAACCTGGCACTGTAATAATGGTATTTCACTATTTGTCGCTGCATGTATGATTTAACTGATCCTGGCATAGATGTGATGTGCATTCGGTTGTCTCCTTGAAACCAGGTGTGACAAAGCAGCACGGACGCGTGGGCCAGGGGTGCAGACATATGGCGCATGGCGCGTGTGGGCCCCGTGAGTGGGACAAGGCATGGCATATGGGCTGACACTAGACACGGACGTGTGTGCTAAGAGGGGAGCGTTCCTGGTCCTTTGTCCACTAAGGTATGTTGTGCCGGTGCTCCGACGAGGACGTCGGTCCTTTGAGGGGGGGGGGGGGGGTTTGTGACATCCGGCCCAGTGAGATTAGGCCCGAGTGGCCCATGTTGCATGAGGAGGTGGGAGTTAGTCCCACCTTGCTAGTCTAGTGGGAGAAAGGCCAACATATAAGCCTAGGTTGTCCAACACCCACCACCTTGGGTTAACCCTTTTACGTGAAGCGAGGCCGAAAGCGTAAAAGGTTGTTGGGGCGAGTGGGGTCCGCACAGCGTGCGAGCGGACCCAGGCATGTTGGGAACCTGAGATGTTACAGGACTGAAATTCTACTACCTGTTGTTGGTCGTATATACGCACCCACTTATATACCGCAAGAGCACGGTGTACAGTTGTAGTCTTTTTCCCCAGAAGAGTATTCCAAGGTTTAATCGAACCACAGAGACCAATGGGAATTAAGCAGAGTCATCAGTAAAAGAGTTAGCCAGGCTTTCTAGTGAACGTGAGCGTGAGTTTCGGGAAAACAGGGGGTTGTGCCGATCGGCACAGGAAGGCTAAGTTGTCCGAAGTGTTGTCTGAACAGCCTAAGGAACCTGATTAGATCATGGGGTAAGTTAGCCAAGTCTGCTAGTTGAGATCGTAACCAAAAAGCTTAGTTAAATAGCATCATAAACGGAATTACTCAATTATTGATAACCGAAGATCGATAGGTCGAGACTCCTTTCCGACGAGCCCTGTCACGACCAGTTCGCCTTAGTCAGTAGCCTCTTCCTACTCTACACATCATCTCAAGGATCTCGCGTATGCATTAGCGGTCGTTGAGGTGCAGAGACAACATGCAATTATGGCGCATTACAAGATCCCGATACTACCTTAACCACAATGGAGATAGTGAGAGATTGAATCTCTCACCTCTTATTGCCACCACAATTAAGATAACATCTAATAATTAGTCGTCACTAAGCGTAGGAATAAGCGCATGTAAAGACCTAAAATCCAGGCAATCAATAATCAAAACCATTCATCCACATATACAACCATACTTTGATAATATATAGTGGAAGATACATCACCATCTAGTAGGCCTACCTTGATGGATCACCTCTTTAACACCAGCGGTTCTTGATCTAGCAACTAGAGAACATGAAGAACGGGGCAAGCCCCGGTGGCTCTAAACTTACTAGCTGTGTTGTCCCTCCGGCGGCCGATCCCCAAACCCTAAGGCTTTTACAAGTTTATATAGGGCTGTACATCAGAAAGGAAGAGGATCTCGGGAAAAGAGTCCTAGTGCCGATCGGCACAGAGGCCGTGCCGATCGGCACACCTCGTGTCCAGCTCCTCCCTAAGTCGGTTCCAAAGTCCTAGGTAGCTTCAATGTGGGCCTTTTCCAATCAGTTTTCTTCGAGATCAAGTCTTGTATTGCTCATTCAAATCTTCGAGTATCTTTTATCTTTTCGTGACGAATATCTCCCAAGATTGGTTCGGATAACTTCCTTCTAGAATCAACTGAATGGTGGGCCAGACTCGATGGCCCTGAAGTCCCCTGTGCCGGTCGGCACATGGCTGTGCCGATCGGCACAGTGGGCCTTTTCTGCTGGTTCTCTTCTCTTTAGGTCCAAATCAGCCACAATGTCTAGAATGTCGTCCTTTTCATCTGTTTCTGCAATAAAGCTCCAGAACGACATATGTACAAATATAGTGCTATTATTAAGGGTTAATGGCCTATAATGATGACATTTATGCTCTAAATAAGGCGCAGTTGGCATATAAAATGGTATGCTAGAAATCGCCAACACCTGTATATGTGAAGAAGGCAGGCAGACCACCAAAGTCTAGGAGAAAGCAACCATATGAAGTGCCAGGGGAAAATGGTCCAGAATTGACAAGGCATGGAGCAGTAATTCATTGTAAGCATTGTAAAGGAGCTGAGCACAACAGTGCAAGGTGTAAACTGAAAAAACAGGGCATAAGCTCTGAGGATGCTAAAAAAATGGTTGCAGCAGGACAATAAGAATCTCAGCAACCAATAGATGAACCTCTCAATGTCATAGCACAGGTGCACATCTTACAAGTTTTTTTTTGGGTACATGTATCCTGCAGTTCTCTGAATAAAACTGATTTGTTTTGTAGGATGTCATAGAAAAAACCGTGTTGGTTCTCAATTGATGACACAACAGAGTTCGACCTTGCTAAGTGAAATGACGGGACAGGTAATATAGTCAGTTAAATGTGTTTACATTGCATATTTCTCAAGTTGAATTTCAATGCATATTAATCTGATATGAATATTTGACTACGTTTTAGGCCTCTCAATCTAGTGTGTTGTCTCAACCACAAGGACCACTTCCAGAACCAGATTTCATTGTGACCAATAGACCCATCGCAAGGCCAGCTCCACTCACAACCTGAACCAAAGAAGGCAAAGCTGCTGCTACCAAGAGAAAGGTCACCAAGAACACTGGAGCTGCAGCTAACAACAGGAGGGCTGGAGCTGCAGCAAAAAAGAAGAAAACTGGAGATGGAACACAAGCAGATGCAAGCTCATCTTAATTCTGAACCGAGACTTTTTCTTTAGCATATGATACATAGTTCGACTTTTTCTTTTGGGTCTGCAATTCAGGGCTGCTACTTCATTTAATTAGTAACGATGCTTCGATTTTTTGTTTTTGGTCAGTGATAGATTACAATCTGGTGTGCTTCGTAACTGTACTTAAGCACCAACAATGTAAGGTGCTTTTTCTGGGTTAGTGATTGATAACTATGTTGACCTTTTGTTTTGGGCCTGTCATGGCAAATATCTAGAACGGATAATATCATGCTTACTCTCATGTCATGTTCATATATGTTTCTATTAGAAATTTCCAATGCCATTACTGTATTCATATAACGGCGATGCAAACTCATTACCTTCAACAAGCCATTGGGCATTTCTTCATTCACATAAAATATCAGATGACTATTTCTCAAATTATAAAAAAGCTACAAATACAGGTTGCTTACAACGTGACGCATAAAGAAGCCGAAAAAATTCAGGGGTTATGTGCAAAAGAACACTCATCCAAACAGCCTAGGGGTGAAATCGAGATGGATAATATCCGACCGACCGACTGCCGAATCCGAAAAAATTAATATTACAAGATGCATAAATAATTATACGATGCTATCCGTGCCCGAATCCGAATATCACGTGATCTGAGGAAGTTTATAACTATTATAGACCAAACAATATGGTGCAAAATCAAGAGATTAGCTGAAATAAGAGTTAAAATGATCTTGATCATGTATATCAATAGTTAGTATGTCTCTTCTTGCTGTAATTGCTTCAGTATCTTTTGATTTTTCATCTTTACAAACTATACGATGATATCCGTGTCCGGCTCCGAATCCGAACAAAGAACATGGGACAGGGTATAGGATGTAAAAATAATTATCCGGTGGTATCCGCTCCGACTCCGAATCCGAGTGAAAAAAATATAGGATAGGATACAGGAGGAGCACGATCTGCCCGTATCCGATCCGTTTTCACCCCTACAAACAGGCGCCAAAGCTCTCGCATGCAGGCTTCATCCACGTTGGCATGCCACGTCAGCGAACAAAGCGGGTTCAGAACCCGTTTGGACCTGTCATGCAACCCGAAACAAACTTAGGGATGCTAATTAGGCGGTTTAGAAGTACATGTACGTAAGTGACACAGCCGGACAAGTATAGGTACCGGCTGTACACTTCACTCTTTTAAAATCCATCTCTAATCTGAGAAGATGGAAGCGCATCCCGTTAGTTCCTAGAATCCTAGTGACCCTTTGGTGAGGTATCGGCATCCAATCCCTTTCCCTTGTTGTAAAGACACTACATTTGGTTGTCAGTGAGTGAGTTTTACTGCGAGCTTCCTCGGGAGAAAGGCACTTCTCGTTACAGCCTAAGAACTGTGTGCGACAATTTGGTTGTCAGCGAGTGAGTCCTCATGATACCTTGTGGTTACCTCTACCGATGGAGGCTTCTGCTCAACTCGATCAATGAGCTGCAGCTTCTCATTGATCTGGTGCAACTGGACTTGGACAATCATGACAGGTGGACACACATTTGGGGTTGGAGTGAATTCTCCTCCAAAAGAGCATATACCAATTCCTTAAAAAAAAGAAAGAGCATATAACAAACTGATTGGCCTTGCCCTGGTTCAGTTGGATGTGGAAGTCTTTTTGCGAGAGCAGATTGAAGTTCTTCTGGTTTCTGTTGGATAATTGATCTGGCAGTCTTACCTGCAAGGCAATTTTTAAAGGAGGGGGTCAGACATGTTTTCCAATTAACATGCTAACTAGCATTGCAGCCCGCGCATTTGCGTTGCTAGGTTGTTGCATATTATTTATAATGTGTTCTATAATTGTAAGAATTCAAAACTATTTTATTATTATTCACTCTATAGTAAGAAATAATTTGACATAACACAAATAGACTTGAGAATTCACTATCAACAATATTTACCTTTCATATTATGTGAAGCAATATTTATATGCATCCTTACTTAACTGATTGAACAGAAGCAATCAGGTTTTTTGTGATCTTAATAACAGAGATCTCGCAACTTTTTATGCATCCTTTCTTTCTCCATGCTCCCTCTCTGCTTAATCAGTTTTTTTTTCCCATTAGCATTCATGGATCTTGGACACATAACATGATTTCAACATAAGTCAATGATGCATAAAAGTTGGCGTGCAATATATATTAGAAAATTAAACCATACCTATTCTTTATTTCCCTGATGAATCCGTAGTGATTAACTTCATAGTTTGGGTGACATCTACATACAGTGTTTGCCACAAACTTGGCTTAGATTCAATTCTCTTGTCCACCATGTCTAAACTCGCAAGTGAATTAGCACACGCACGCTGCATGCACACAATCTGCAGAATCCATCGTGATGCCGAATCTGAATTAGGCTCCTCCTCTCACCATGTGGCCTGCAGATATGTACAGCACATGGTTATCGCTAGATCCCAACCACGCCAGCCCTCCCTTTATGTCCACTAGAACAGATATGCTGATTAATGATGATTTTAAGGTGTCACTGACCGCTGCTAGTGACGAAATTCTCGTCATAAATCGCGATTTATGACCTTTTAGCGTCCGTCAGCAGTCGAACGTGTTAAGTTATGATTTATGACCTTTCTACTGTTTAGCAGTCGAGCAAGGTTATCATACAGTACTTCATATACGTATACTGCCATGATGGCAGGATGACATGGCGTCCAACGTGGCAACGTTGTCACATCAGCATGATGACGTCTCCGATACATGTGTCAACTTTCTGTTCGTCCACATGTCATTTTCTTATTGGTCCACATGTCGTTTTCGTTCACGTGCCTTTTTTACGAAAATCCACGTGTCACTCTTCTATTGGTCCACGTGTCTTTATTTTAAAAGTCCACGTGTCGCTCTTCTATTGGGCCACATGTTCTTTCGGGAGGTCCACGTGCCTTTTTTTACAGGTCAACGTGTCATTTGTCTACTGGCACACGTGTCTTTTCCCAATTATCACACGTGTCACGCTCTGAGTGGTCCACGTGGCTTTGCCTTATTGCTCCATATGTCAGTTGCCCAGATCGTCACCGTGCACATAAATGGCCTTTTGCGGGCCCATTTGAGGTCCAACTATTTCGTCTCAAATTATATCAGGTTGGATCGTCACAGCATATGCCAAATTTATCTTGTTAAATACATAGATGATTCAGTTATACATGATGTCGCAGTTCATATTCCATACAGATCACGAAATGATGCCGGATTACAAAATAGTGACCCACGAACACAGAGTTCAGTAATCACACCAAAACCAATCAGACTAGAAAATTATTCAGATGTCTGAGATAAAGGATGCACCTGACCTTCCCCTTCAAAATTAGACATAAGAGAGGCAAGTGATCATGCTTGCCTTCTGTGGTTATTCTTTCCTCAGGTGCTCTAACTGGTCTTCCATAGTGCGCTTTTAAGTCTCTCGCTTCTTCCGTTTGCTTCTGCAAGGCTTCAATCTCCCTCATCTGTTGTTCAACTATTTGTTCAACTTGTAGACTTTCAGCATTCTCGCGCTCAAGTTCAGCCATCAGTGCTTCCAACCGGGAACAAACTGGAACTCTGATTTTTTTTCTTTGCTTGTAGGCCCTCAACTTCAAGAAAGGTACTTGCTCAAACAACTTCAGGAACAGCACGACCAGGAGACATTGGTTTCTCTCCCTCTTGTACAGGTTCTTTCATCATTGCTTCGATATCATCCTAGCAAAACAAGGGTGACAGGTCAAATTTCCATCTTGTTTACAGATTTTTCCTGTGCGGGACATACATAAGAGGACATGAAAAGGAAACAAGCACTTACAAGAGCTTTCTGAACAGTCTTACTAACAGAACCAGTTTTTCGTGATGAATGAAACTCGCTGAACAGGTCCACCGCAGTGGGCTCTTCATCCTTGAATTTCTCTCTCTAAAATCATGTGCAAAGAAATGTCTAATCAGGATTTGATCAGAAGAAATCAAAGGAGTCTATTGACTAGTTTCTTACCAAGGCATGGGCCTGTGCAATATAGCACCGGGAGCCTATGCGCTGATGCATCCGAACATTCCCACGGTTCCGCTGGTTTGCAAGACACCTTTCCTGCAGAAAGCACATTTCAGTGAGTGATAAAAAAATACAGTGTTTCTAACGTCCAGCAGCACTTAAGCGTTGCTGTGCAATGAACAAATTTAATTAAGTGTAAAACAAGTAGTATAACATAACACTTAAGTCTATAACAAACAAACAAAGGCATGACAGATGGATCGGTAGAGCAGAACAAAGTATGGGTACAACATAGTAATTGTATGTCTACTCTAAAATCAGATGGCACCCTGAATCAACTATTTAACATTATGTTGATTGACAAGGAACGAGGCGCTTTGAAGTTGTGCCATACCTTGTGCTGTGGGCTTGACCACAACTTCAGAAGTTCTACCCATTGATTGTCATCCATCGATGACACAGGTGATGTGATAATCCGTTGACTCACCGGTACATTATCAAAGTACTTCTTCTTCAGCTTATATCATTTTACGCTGGCCAGATTTCAGCATGTCAGCACAAACTAAAATCACTGGTTTGCTGGTGGTGTCCATGGAAAATTGGACCTAGTACAGAGGAAATCAAAGTTATTCCCAAAATAGAATCAAAAGATTGGGTTTGGTACAACAAATCAAATAGAATTTCCCTCCAGTGTTGACTAGGAGATGATATACTTACGGAAACATTTTTGATGTAGTTAGAAAGATGATCATGCTCATGCTACAACTTGTTCCAGTGAGGAAGGACCAGTATGTGCCGGCGCAGTACGATGCCGGCCTCAGTTGCAAGCTTGCAGCTTGCATTCGTACTTCAGGCCGTTTCTTTCTTTCCAAAATGCGGATTGGCAACTTCATGCACATTCCTTTGTTGATCCTTTCTAGTTCCTTCCCGGCTCTTCCTAGGCCCTTTAGAATAGTTCTGATTCCTTCCTCTAACAAATTGTAATCACGTGTTAGTCATTAAGTGGCTATCAGCAATAAAGTAAATAATATCTAGCAATAACAAGGGAGATCCTTGCCGTCATCATGCACTTGGCTCCTGTCCTCTTGTGTTTCTTGGATAGGGTTTACAGCGGACAATTCTCTTGCCCGCTGCCTAGTTATTGATCTTGTGACTTCTTGAGGAGGTGGCAATACTATCTTGGAACCTCTTCCGCCTCTAACAGGACTGGTTGCATCTTGCGTTGACCTTTTCTGCCCTCTCCCCTTAGGATCTTGTAAGGCCTCAACGGGAAAAATGGAAGAAAACTTAGCTATGCAATGTCTACGGTACTAAGAAGTAACACTGTTACATAGACCGTAGAAACTTGCGAATGCAACGAAAACATTAAAACCTTATTACTACTGTCTTCGTTTACGGTCCCCGGTAAACCAAGGCTTGTCAAGATTTGTTGATTTGCAACAATTATTTTCGGTCGCTGAAGCTCATATTCGTTGGTCTCTTCCTCTTCACAGTGAAGCACATCCTCTACACATTCGTAAAGCATATTGTGTGAGATTGGTTGTTTCAAATACAAGTCGAGACAAATATCTGTCGTATCCCAAAACGACAAATATAAAAACATCAACATACCCTACAGAGATCGAAGCAATATACATGCCATCGTCGGATTCCGCCCTGGTGCCAAGTCTTGGAGAAGGACAGAGCGTCAGTACATACAACAAACGGGGGGGAGACAACAACGAGGGGGATTGCAGAGGGGGGGGGGGGGGGGGGGGCAGGACATGGAGGTGAAGCTAGAGAACGGCGGCGAGGTTACGGCGGAGCAGGGAGCGGCGAGACGAGATTTGGTTTGGCAGAGAGGGCAAGATTCAACGCACTTTTAAGGCTTCCTTGGCATAGTTTACCGAAATACCCTTGGCTGCGGATCGGAAAAAGAACGAGGATGATTGCGGAGAGGAAGGGGTAACATGGACTTTCCACATCACGGGTGATATTTTGAAAGTGCCGATCTCGTTTCAGCGGGCTTGTGAAAATTTGGCAGCAGCCACATTTATTGTGACAACGAGCGAATCCATTGTGACGTTTTCGAGCGACGGGGTTGTGTACAAACACCAGAACGTCCTCGGAACTGACATGTAATCTTGTGAAATTACTGACTGAAAGGATATTCCGGTGAGAAGGTCAAACTGGATCACCGGACAGTCTGTTGTAGTATATTTTGATATTGTTTAAAGTTAAGACTCGCTGTCCCATGCACCAGAATTTCTCCTGAACTGACGTGAAATACCGGATAAAAATCGAGCAAGAAAAGCATATGTGGTCGCGAACCGCGGCGGCCACCAACACCACGGTGGCGTAAATTATGCATCGCACAACAGAAATAACCCTCAACATAGATATGGAATGCATCGGATAAGCGTCAATCAAACACGGAACAAGATATGTCCGCGCACAGCAGGCGGTGATCAGCATCGCGCCACCACAAAATAAGCATCGTCATACGGGGGAGCCAGGTATTGGGACATTGTAGTTTTGTTCTAAGTCAAATTTTTCTAACTTTGACTCCCCATAACAAGAAAACCATAAAGATTGACATCATGAAAATGTGTTTACTAGATTCATCATGAAATACACTTTCATACTATATAACTCTTTTAGTTTGAAACAACATATATGTATAAATATTGTTGGTCAAAGTTAAGAAAGTTTGACTTAGGACAAAACTAGAATGTCCCTATATTTATGGACAAAGGGAGTAGTATCGAACTACAACATGTAACTAACACGATACGAGATGACTCAACACGCTGGCCGACCATAACTAGTCTTCTTATGCCGCGACTTAAGCAGCCATGGCGGCGGCCGCTGCAGATGTGACGCCGCTCTCCTTGGCGGCAGCGTCTTCCTCCTGAGCGTAGTCGTCTTTCTCATCGGCAGCAGGGTCATTGTCATCGGCAGCTGCGTCTTAATATGTTTTGAACGGATTTCATAATCATTTAAGTATCAGCCATATCAAAAGAGATATACGACATGGTAAGGAATTAAAGACGAAAGATTGAAGATGTCTTTCATTGGTGAAGGGTGTGGGTACCCCTTCTTAGTAAATGGAGCCAAATGACAGGGCATTGAGAGCATTGAAAGGAATCCGAATACCACAAACACGACGAGTCACTCTAGGAAACTGTGAAATCAAAGTGTCTCATATCATAAACACATTTTGACCAGTCACAACACATTAATTTAATGTTTTAGCCCGCCTAAGAAACTGCGGGATGAAACTATGCATTTGAGCGTGATTGTTTCGTTGTCCAAACCAAAACTATACAATCGGGTTGCTTCACAGTCCTTGAGGCCTTTCGTGAGGGAGGCGCAGGGTACGGTGGCCGGCACTATTTGTCCGGTCTTGCGAAATTACTCACTGAAAGGATATTCCGGTGAGAAGGTCGAATTGTACCACCGGATAGTATGTTGTAGTATTTCACTAGTGCAGATCTGCTGATTTATGACGAAATTATTGTAGATCTATCACTATTTTGGCGGTTTTTCCCGTTTCTGGCCAACTTTATGACGATTTTCGTGGTCCGTCACTAACAAGCCATATTTGTGACGAAAAATCGTATAAATCGGTGCACATGATCTTCCGGTGCTGTTGGTTGACTGTTTTGGGCAGCCGATTCGTCACTTTAAATCCCGTTGCAAGTACGGAAGACCAACGGGATCCCACGATTTTCATCATAAACAGCACCCCACGTGCGTTTCTGGCCTACTGGCATCCCAGTCAGCAAGACGGTCCCCATATGTCAGGCTTTCTGCGGCCCACGGTCAAACCATTTTCGTCACAAATTACATTTGACAGCGTACAATGCCACGCGGCGCACTACAGAGCCACATAGGACCCCTGGGTCAGAGGCCGTGGGTCCCATGACCAAGTATATTTTTCGTCGTTGATTTCGTTTGCTCGCGCGTTGTGTCACGTGACGCACCGCGAAGAACAATGCGGGCCCACGTGTCATGCACGTGGGGCCCCTGTCAGGTAATTTTTCTCACTGATTTCGTTCGCCCATCTGTAATGCCACCTGTCGCACCATGAAGCGTCTGTGGGCCCACATGTCAAGCACCGTGGGGCCCACGGTCAAGTAATTTCGTCACTGATTTCGTTTGCCTGCACGTCATGGCATGTGGCGCACCATGAAGAAACACGCGGGCCCACATGCCATGTAATGTGGGGCCCGCGGCCAAAATGTTCATCACTAATTTCGTTTGACCGCGTAAAATGCCACGTAAGTAGTGCACAGCAAAACGCCCCTGGGGCCGACATCTTTGACCCCACATGTCGCGTGCTCTGGGCCCATGGTCACCATTTTTGTCACTGATTTCTTGCGCCAGCGAGTAAGGCCACGTGGCATCCTTCACGGCGCTCTATGGGCTGGATCTGAGAGCCCGTACTGTAGACGAGACAGTCAAGCTGGATCTGGAGAGCCCATTGCAACTAGCCTGGGACACAATTTGGCAGAGCGGCCCACTAGGGAAGGAATGACAACATGAAAGCGATGGTGTAGGCCCACTAGACAGATCCATGAAAGCGGTGATGAAAGCAAGTGGAACCGTCCAGATCGAGAGATATCCAGATCGACGCAGATGTACTCGCCTACCGGAATCGTAATTGCCTGTGGGACCACTAACCGAGTTCGGCCCACCAGTCATTGAAATAAGGTAGTTGGCTGAATGCCAACCAATCGAGTGCATGCTCCGTGATTGGCTAGTGCATGCGCGCGCATGGAAGCGCTCCAAAATACGTATACTCGGGCATGTTTGCTTCCCCGCCATCGTCCGTCACGCTGCAACTACGGCGCCGCCGCAGCTGTGGCGCCGAAAATCGGCGCCACGCCCGCCACAAGCTAATCGAGAAGGAAAATTCGTGTATCACTTTCAGAGGAAAATTTGCGTATCACTTTCAGAGGACGTTCCGGTGCTTGAGATAACGATTCGCGTATATATGTCGGCTGTTTCTAAACTTGTTCTAATTCATTCGATTGTTTGTGTAGCTCTCAACAGCCGCCGCGACAACGTCTCCGAATTTCGCCGCATGCTGATGGAGATCAAAACAGCTGTGTCGTGGGGAAAGACGCCGCCGCTGAGAAGGAAGACGCAAAGCGCAAGGAGAAAGATGCTGCCGCCGAGGACAATGACCCTACCGCTAAGGAGAAAGACACTCCCGCTGAGGAGAAAGACGCAGCTGCCGATGACAATGACCCTGCTGCCGATGAGAAAGACGTCACATCTGCAGCGGCCGCCGCCATGGCTGCTTAAGCTGTGGTACAAGAAGACTTGTTAGGGTCGGCCGACGTGTTTATATTAGTCATCTCGTATCGTGTTAGTTACATGTTGTAGTTCGATACTACTAATTAGTACCTGGCTCCCCCGTACGACGATGCTTATTTTGTGGCGGCGCGATGCGGATCACCACCTACTGTACGCGGACATATCTTGTTCTGTGTTTGATTGACGCTTATCCGGTGCATTGCATATCTGTGTTCGGGGTTATTCTGTTGTGCGATGCATATTTTACGCCGCCGTGATGTTGGTGGCCGCCGCGGTTCGCGAACACATATGCTTTCCTTGCTCGATTTTTATCCAGTGCATTTCACGTCAGTTCAGGGGAAGTTCTGGTGCATGGGACAACGAGTCTTCCCTTCTGTAAATACTATCAAAATACTACAACAGACTATCTTGCGGTACAGTTCGACCTTCTCACTGGAATATCCTTTCGGTGAGTAATTTCACAAGACAGGACAAATGGTGCCGGCCACCGTACCCTGCGCCACCCTCATGAAAGGCCTCAAGGACTGTGAAGCAACCAGATTGTCACATCCCGAAATTTCAAATTTTGGTTTGGGAATAAATTTCACTAAATTTTGAATTGTTTTAATAGTTTAAAACTTTTCTTTTAGTAGAAAATATTTTCTAAACTAAAATAATTAATATAGGTTATAATAAGGTGTTTGTTGCATTCATGCTGTTTATAAATGCATTTAGGATTTTATTGTGTGAAAAATAATTTTTAAAAGCGAGTAGAAATTTGTTTTAGAATATCTTGGAAAAGAAAATCGAAATTGAAAGGAAATTTCTTTTCCCTTAAGCCGGTTGTGCCGAATCCTCCTCTTCCTGGCCCATCTCCCCTTTCCCTTTTCTCTTTTCTTTTCTTTTCCCGCAGCCCAGCCTCTTCTCTTTCGGCCCAGCACGGCCTAGCTGGTTTTCTGCCTCCTCCAGCCGTGATGCCACCAGATGCAAGAAAATCTTTTCCTAGCAAGGATGATTTGCAGAAGACTATTGTTCGAGTTCTGGAAAAAGTTGATGTCGAAAGGGTGAGTTACATCATTTAGGCAGAGCAGCAAAAATATAAGTATTACAAACTGGAATCGATATTTACATCTAGGTTTAGGTGACAGCTCACATGCTTGCTTTAATAACTTCAATTAATAGAGCTACATGAGTAAAACTTTTTCATCTAAAAAACATGAGTGGAACTGTTTTTACTTTGTTAGACTGGAAGTGTTGTTCCCCATCTTCTTTTTTTTTTCTTTCACTTCCTACTTTCACTCTGCAATTGCAGTTTTTATGTAGTATTACTGACATAATTCACTCAATGGGGCTACTTGGCCTTTTGTGGTAACAGCATCTCATATGTTTTTTTAAATATATCATCAAATCTACACAGTACTAACATGTTTGTTGATCTCCTTTTCCAGACCACGTTCGGTGACATCCTTAAGAAGCTTGGTAAGCCTGTTGAAATCATTACCATGATATGAAATGTCAATACTTATGCTCTGAATGCTAAAAAGCTTAATGTTTCAGATGGCCACTACAAGATGGACTTGTCTTCAAGTAAAGATGCTATCAAACGCATGATCCAAGACGAGATTATTAAGTCAGCACCGGAGTCAAGTGATGACTAATATGAAATGGAGATGCAACAAAAGCATCAATGAAAGGAGGATGAAGCCTTAGAGGCTCTGAAAACCTTAGTTGTATCAGTTATTTATTGTTAACCAGTGCCATCACTTGGTAACTTATCCTCTGTTTGGGCATGTAGGAAGTTTTACGCCTCAATCTGACGGATGAGGCAACTTTAATGGTTTGTATAGTCTACAATGGTTAGTTTAGACATGTGGTTTTTTTTTTTTGTTTTGCTGCTTCTGTTTTATGATTGATGGAAGTTTTTTTTGCGGGTAATTGATGGAAGTTATTTAACTTATAGTTCTTATATTATAGTCCTATTGTGATGCAGTTCTTTTTTGAGCACATTAAATTTTTACAGTGTGAGATTCTGATTCTGCATTGGAGAAGCAAGAACTGACACCACGAACAACCACATATTCTACTGTGGCAATTTCTGGTGTCTCCGTGAGGAAATAAGGATTGAAAAAAATGAACTGAAGAGATGAGCTCGACTCAACCATTAGTAACCCCCAAGGGAAAATTACATTAGATCCTCTCAACAAGCTAAAACTGCAGCACATATATTGTCTCCTTTTTCCTGCCATTGCAAGGAAGCTTCTTGCTCCTCGACCCATTTAATCCTTCTGCTTCGGATGAATTCTTCAAATTTCTTGTTCAACTCATCAATACGTAAATTTTCCAGCTCTGGGGCCGCTCCTCTCTGGTTGGTTCCTCCATGACAACTGTCTCCAAGGTGATACCGTCTGCTTCTTCATCAAGCCTGAACAACTCAAGTTTCGACGACACTGATGCAACTTCATCAAGACCTTCTAACGGTGTTATGTTGTCAGACAATACAAGGTTGCTCCTGCTCTCACCGTGATTTTATTTTCCAGGATGTGTGCAATTGTCAGATACACTACTTTGATTCTTGTGGTGAGGACTTCTTTCTGAGTATGAGACAAATGGATGAGTAGCACATTGATCTGCCTCCTGATGATGCTGTGCTTGTTCTGCCAGGTCGTCACCAGGTTCGCAAGCAGTGACATCACTAGTGGATGCACTGATGGTGAAGAAGCAGCAGTAATCTGCAGCGAGAAAGAGGAAGATGATGTTTGAGAGCAGAAACAACACCTTCTGGGTCATGACAAAGCTCCCAACTGCGAGGAGACGAGCAGATAGAGTGGACGAGAGGGAAATGCGAATGGACAAGGACATGAATAAGGCAAAGGAAGCAATGTTGAAATCGCTATGACAATTTGCGAGAAATTAACACTCCTCCTGAACTTAGCAACGCCTAGATTGCAGTACTTTAGGCTGCTATACTGGTGTTCCAGCAGCAGTATGTGAACATAGTTCTGGTTCTTGCAGATGTGTTGCAGGGGCTCAGGCTAGAGAAGGGAGGCTTGTGTGATTTGCAAGGGATGGGTTGCTCCTTGGATCTTGAAGGACAGAAGCTGTTGCGGTATTTAACTACTCGACAGTATAACAACTCTGCAAGCAATGTTGCATTGTCTAGTTTTGCTAAATTATAGCTGCTGAAACAATCACATGTGCTGTTGCACCAGCATTTGAAGGGACCAGATGCGAGATTATCTTAATCGCTGAGAGCACAGAAGCGG
>JAAXCT010003022.1:0-47507 GCA_012490785.1 Eragrostis nindensis | reverse complement strand
CCGCCACCGTCTCCGGCGGCTCGAACACAGCCGATGACCCGCACCGTTGCCGGTCGCCGCGGGAGCTGGCGCGCCTCACAGCCGAGGGCGTCGCCGACACGGTCGACGAGTCGGTGGCCATGGCGATCGGACACGCGTGCGCGAGCAACTACGTGCGCATCCAGGCCGGGAAATCACACACGCCCATTCACGCGGACACGGCGACCGCGGCCGCCGGCGCAATGCTGGGGCAGCGGAACGTCGAGTCGGTGCTCTTCCGCGGGCGGCGGCTGTCGGAGCGGACCAACGCCGAGAAGGTCGACGCGCTTGTGGCGGACCTCGTGAAGGAGCAGGAGAGGAGAAGACAAAGCCCGCTCCCGAACGTGGCCATCAAGCAGGTCGCCACGACGTCCCCGCGGTTATCGTCGGCGACCACCGCGTCGTCGTTCACCGCTACGCCGAGGACGGTGTCGACGATGCCGTCACCGGCGTCGTGCAACTATGGCCGGTAGTTCAGTTTATTAGATTCTATATTTGCATATATAGATGAATGTAACTGACAGCTAAGCTAAGGCTACGACTACGAGTGATATGTGTTTTTTCCGTTCTTCCGGGCAAATTAGCCACTGAAGTGTGGTATGTAGAATGAAAAGAAAAGAAATACTAGAATCAATCGGAACATTAATGCGCTTTTCTTACGTCCAAGCTCCATGTACAACCAAGAGCCATTTTTCATCAGAATACTTGATAGGATTCTTCTTCTAGGAGGGACTAGCAATGGATGTGGTATTTATCTCGATTGAAATTACAATTGAATGTACTTCATCTAGAAATTACAGTAGATGAACTAATTATATTTACCATGTTTTGCTCATATTCTACACACACTACAAGAAATCGGGTGTTAAACATGCAAAGATCATATACTCGTTACATTCACCATGTTTTGCTCACCTCGCTCCATCCGTGATTTTCTTTCCGGCACCTCTTCACTACACTAGTCAATCAATATAAAAAGTGTGTAGATAGATTAGCGCGCTTCGCCACACTCATTTAGCCTCATGTTATGTGTATATTATAATGAAAAAAGTTTGAGAAAATTGATCACAAAGTAAGAACAGCATGCTTTGGTTCTTTATATTTAAGAGACTGGATGGTTTATTTTTAAAATCATGCCCAGCCACTGGTGTTATGTAGGCTCTAGGAGAAGAGGTAAAGCATGGGTAGATAAACACGAGGTTCTCAATCTGTACAGTAACTCCAAGACCTAATTAGATTTCTGAAATATAGCATTAAAAAACACAAGGAACCTGCAAGTTGAATGTTGCAGACGCCGGGAACACCAAGGACAACAACCATTTTGTGCAGAGACATAAACAAACTGAGCAGTGCGTACCTGCAAATGCTCCCAGAATATATAAATGCTCCCAGAATGGTGTTCACACAGCCATTTTGCACAATTTTTGGTCCAACCTACTCTCAAAAGCGATCATACATCCTTCTTGCTTCCCATATGAGAGCGCAACAGATAAAATGGAGCCAACAAACCCCTTCTCAAACAATGATCCATTCACATGCCTAAGTGTCATCCCAACCATCTAGATTCAACTCTAAAACGAAATACTACCGCAGAATCTTATCAACATCACGACCGGTGGGGTTGGAAGAGGTGGGAAGGGGAACGGAAAATCATTACCGGCGGGAGGATGTGGTGGGAGGGAGGTGCTGGAGGGGCGGGGGCGGCGGATGTTAACGAAAAAATTTGAGAAAATTAATCACAAAGCAAGAACGGCATGCTTTGGTTCTTTATATTTTAGAGAATGGATGGTTGATTTTTAAAATCATGCCCAGCCACTGGTGCTATGTTGGCTCTAGGAGAAGAGGCATAGCATTTAGCCTTATGATATGTCGGTATATTAATGCAAGAAGTTTGAAAAAATTAATCACAAAGTAAGAACAACATGCTTTAACATTGTGTTTAGGAGAATGAATGGTTGATGAAATCATGCCCAGCCACCGGTGCAATGTAGGCCTTATGCGAAGAGGCATCACATTTAGCATCATGATACGTGGGTATATATTAATGATTTTTTTGAAGAATTAATCATAAAGTAAGAACAATATGCTTTAATTTCTTGTGTTTAGAAGAATGAATGATTGATTGATTTTCTAAATGATGCTCAGCCACTGGTGCTAGTATGTATACCCTAAGAGAAGGGGCAACATACAAATAAATAGCAAGACATGGCAAAAAGCAGAGCAACATGAAGAAGCAGTATAGATGCATGTGCACGACACTTGTCGCCATACGAACGTGTCATATAGGGTAGAATGTTGTGAGAGAGGAGAGATTCCATTAGCTTATAGTTATTTACTTCCCGAGAGCCAAGAGGCCCAAGACTGCCTTATCTCATTGACGACCATTCAGAATTATCCATGAATCCACTCCCAAATGACGGGATCAACCTCACGAATAACGATTACCCCTGTAACAGTGTTGTCTGTGAGAGTGAGATCAAATTAGCCTCGCCAAAAGTCCGCTCCCAACTGAAGCAGCTACGGCAGCTCATGAGATTTGCTAATTTTTTTTGTGTAACACAAGGACCGAGTTCTCATGTGACGAGCAGCAGGTTGAAGTGTGCCGTGCCTCCGGCCGGCAGTTCTGAACTTGCGGTTCAAACAGAGCTGAACTATGTTGCTGAAGGAACAAAACATAAGATTAGCACATGGTGAGAACGCTATAGATAGTTTATAGTAGTTGCAAGGACAGCAAGTAATACAATAAGGATGGGATCAGTTGTTGGATGGAATAGTCGTTTGACCAATCACGAAGCCGTGACACCATTTTGTGACACGTATGGGTGCCATGAGTGGGAAATCATGGGCAGCACCAGCTGAGATGTATATCATTGTCCGGCCCGGCGACAACGATGCTCCGACATATCCGATTGCGGCGATCATTGGGCCGGAGTTGGGGAACATGCAAGCATCCGGCGGATGCAAAGCGACAGACAGCGCGCGTGCCAGCGGGTCGGGTGTGTCCGTGCGTACGACCAATATCTTGAGCGAGGTCGGAGTAGTATAGTGTATACTAGAGCAAGATGCATGCACTTGGTGCGAACGGTCGCGGTGCCATGTGGTGGCTGGCGCGCGCGAGCGCGGACGAACCTGGCTATAGTCGTCGCCGCGCTGAGCTGTGCGTGGCGCCGGCGGCCGCGGGCAGGACACGCGTCCGCCGAGCAGATTCGTTTTGGCGTCCACACCCGGACAAGCACCCACCCGTGCGCGCGGGCGAGGTTGTTGCTAGTCAAACCAACCAAGAATCGTTGCCTTTCCGTGGTACTAGTACGCGACGGACGGCTCCAGCGGTGCGGAATCTGGGAACGGGATCCTGCCGCACCAACGGAGCTGGAGGCTGGAGGAGCATTAGAAATTCGCCGGTGCCTCTGCTCCTGCCGGACGGTATGGCCGTTTGTTTGATTCGTTGTTGATGGATCACACAGTTCTGAGAAACTGCCGCGTACCTCCACCGCCGCCGCAACAACCATTCCCTCCCGTTCGCGCTTCGATCCTTTCCTTTGTTGCCGGTTCCCTCGGCGTGCTCCGGCTCTCTTTTCTCACGGTGCGGCGGCGGCTTGACCGCATTCTGCACTCTATCGCGCGCCGGCCGGTGAACACACACTCTTGCTCGAACCTGTTTGGACGGAGGATGCAAAAACTCTTGCCGGTGCCAGCTATGAATACAGTAGTGATCGATCGAGGAGACAGTAGTGATCTGGTGCTCGCCGCCGCCGCGCTGCGCCAACAGGTGCGTGGCGCCGGCGGCCGCGCGGGCAGGACACGCGTCCGCCGAGCTGATTCCTCCAGCGTTTTATCCGCGGCACCCACCCCGTGCGCGGGGGTCAGGTTGTTGCTAGTCAAACCGAGAGTCGTTGTACTACTCACTACGCGACGGACGGTTCCAGCTGTGCGGAATCTGGGAAAGAAATTCTGTCGGAGCAACTGAACAGCAGCGCGCAACGATTCCAGCTCGTTCGCGAAGCTTGCTGCTTATAAGCAGCTACAGTGTTTGTTGTTATTTCTTCAGCAGCTGTTACAGTGTTCGTAGTTATTTCTTCAGTAGCCGGTACAATAAAACAGCTGTAAAACAGGCTGCCAAACAGGCTGGAAGCAGCACCCGGACATATCTCTAACAGGTGGGTTGAAACTCTGCGAAACCGTCAGGCCCCTCCACCAACAGTCCCTTGCCTCTTCCCTCTGAACCCTGCAGCTACTGCAGCTCGCGTTCTCTAGTCCTCTGTTCTCACTTTTGTGGCGACGCTGACTCTTCGGCCGCCTCCCCTCTACAGCTTGCCGGCGCCAGTGAACTCACTCTCTAGCCCGAACGACTTAGACTGGACGGACGCTAAACTCTTGTCGGGTAAGGACTAAAAAGACAACGAGACCTTGGTTGAGGGCACCTATCGTTCCGTTCAACTCCACCGTGGATTAATTGCGCAAGTGAAGTTGACATGCTGTAATATGTTTCTTGTGCCTTTGTTGGCATAAGTGGTGTGTGATGCGTGGCATAAGTGTGTGTGCTGCGTCCGCCTCTGATTTAGTATACCCTCGAAAGTAAATACAGGGTAAAAATTTATCTTGACAGTTGACACTGTCACCCATAGTACTCCCTCTGGATGAAAAATGGTGATGCTCTGATCGGAGGGCTAGTTAAAAAGAAGAAGACTGCACTGAGTTCTTGTCGGAACATTATCATTTCGAGTCGCAGGGAGTAAGTTTCACAAACTCTGCTCTGGCAATGCCTTGCAAATTCTAATCGAACCAATTATTTGTGCACCATCGAACCAATTATTTGTGCACCAGGTAGAGAAAGAAAGGTCCCAATCAATTCAAGGGCCACTGCATTTCCGTGCATTGACTTGGACTTACGACGCAAAAGGTGTGCTCGTGATCAGAAATGAAAGAGGCATTTATCGTGATCGAAATTCCATTTCTATACTTGCGCCCGCACGTGTGCATCTCACTATATCAAAGAACAAAAGAACACGTGTCACTCTCTTAGTCTTGTCAGTAACATCAATGATCCGTGTCAAGAAGATGATTGTCACGGCCTCGCTACTCATCTACCGACGCGAATGGCACGACAATGGTGACGGCATTGTAGACGCGGTCCTCGTCGTGGTCACCGACGACGCCGTGGTCGCCGAGGACAGCCGAGGCGACGGCGTGCCGACCTGTTTGATTGCCACGTCCGGCAGCGGCCTGCGCCTCCGCCGCTCCTGCTCCTTCACCAGCTCCGCCACGAGCGCGTCGACCTTCTCGGCGTTCGTCCGCTCCGACAGCCTCCGCCCACGGAACAGCACCGACTCCACGTTCCTCTGAGCAAGCATCGCTCCAGCGGCCGTGTGTGCGTGAACGGGTGCTGGTGACTGTTAGCGATCTCGGGATAGGGAGATCTCTATAGCAAGAAATTGGGAAGTAGGATTGGAGAATCAGACTTGGGAAGGAAGATGAACTGTATTGAGGAAGAAGAGTATATAGTTTGTTACAACTTGAATGAATGATGCCTCTCCAGCCACTCCTCTCCATTTATCTTACAGCGGCGATGCCGCGCGTTCCGCGCACGCAGGCGCTAGGATGAGTTAAGCCCACGACGGTCCAGCATACTTTGGATTGGGCTTCGGCCCGCGAGCGCTCCTTCTGGGCTCTGCCTGTTTCACATCCAGTGCGGCCTTCTCTTGTTCCAGGTCCGGCACAGGTGGAGTACTAACATTCTCCCTTCCTTGAAAGCCTGCTTGACCCCAAGCAGGTGCTGCTGGAAAGCGTTGCTTGAGAGCGACTTCATCCTCCCAGGTGGAGAGGTCTTCCGGCATGTGAGACCACTTGATAAGCACTTGTGAGACAGCAGAGCCACCTTTTTGAATAAGTCTCCTGCACAACACCACCATAGGTACTTGCAATTCAGAGTTAGCGTCAGGTAAAGCAGAGATCACCTTTGTGCATCCAATTGCTTTTTTAAGTTGAGAGACGTGCACCACAGGATGAATTGTACTGGCAGCAGGCAGATCCAATTTGTAAGCAACGACGCCATCTTCTGCAGAATCTGAAAGGGGCCGAAAAACTTGAATGCTAATTTCTTGTTGGAGCGAATAGCTACAGAGGATTGGACATAGGGCTGCAACTTCATGTACACCCAATCTCCTTCTGCAAACTGTCGATCAGATCGATTTTTATCAGCTTGTTTCTTCATTCGGGCTTGAGCACGGCTCAACTGTTGCTGAATCAACTTGGTCATCAATTCACGCTCTTGTAGCCATGAGGACAGAGATACATTGGGGCAAGTCAGAGCTGAATCAATACCGAAGTGCCGAGGCTGCCTTCCATATAGTACCTCGAAAGGAGACTTGTTCAGAGCACTGTGGAAACTGGTGTTGTACCAGAATTCAGCCAGAGGCAGCCATTCTTTCCATTTCTTAGGACATGCATGAACAAAGCATCTGAGGAATGTCTCAAGGCATTGATTCACTCTTTCTGTTTGGCCATCGCTCTGAGGATGATACGCAGAGCTCATGTTCAACTCTGTCTTGGTTAGCTTGAACAGCCACTTCCAGAATGAAGAAGTAAAAATAGGATCTCTGTCAGATATGATAGAAGCTGGCATTCCATGCAATTTGTATACATTGTTCAAGAAGGCCAAAGCCACCATACTAGCTGTATATGGATGCAATAATGGAACAAAATGAGAGTATTTGGAGAATTTGTCCACTACTACCATGATGCAGTCAGCATTACCAGATTTGGGTAGCCCTTCCACAAAGTCCATTGATACAACTTGCCAGGCCATAGTAGGAACCATCAGGGGCTGTAGAAGCCCTGGGTATTTGGCTCTATCTGGTTTGGCCTGCTGGCATATAGAACAAGATGTAATATATTGGTGTACTGAGGATTTCATCCCCTTCCATGCAAAGAATTGCTTCAACTTCCTATAAGTAACAGGTATCCCAGAGTGACCTCCAATAGCAGAATCATGGAATGCTGCTATTAATTTCTTGTGGAGAGCTGGATCATTACCCACCCATATTCTGGATTGATACCTGAGAATACCTTCTTTTAGTGTGAAGTGAGGAACTGCAGAAGAATCTACTGCAAGCATAGAGAGCCACTGTTTAGCTAGATCATCATTTGCATAACTGGCTTGAACTTGCTGTACCCAGACAGGGACAGGGGCAGACAATGCACAAGCTTGGTGTTGTTCATGAGATCTTCTTGACAAGGCATCTGCTACCCTGTTATCAGATCCCTTCTTATACACCACTTTGTATTGTAGGCCCAACAGTTTAGAAAATACCTTCTGCTGCCAACTTGTATGCAGTCTTTGTTCATTGAGCTGAGATAGACTCTTGTGATCTGTGAATATGATAAATTCATTTTGTTGTAAATATGCCCTCCACTGTTGAATAGCAATCAAGATGGCCATGTATTCTTTTTCATATGTAGACAAGCCTCTGGATTTAGGGCCTAAGGCCTTGCTTAGGAATGCCAAAGGATGGCCATTCTGCATAAGTACAGCTCCTACTCCATATGCACTGGCATCAGTCTCTATTGAAAACTGTTTAGAAAAATCTGGAAGAGCTAGGACAGGAGCTGACACTAGAGCTTGCTTGAGTGTATGAAATGCCACATCATGATCTTTGGTCCAAATGAATAGTTGCCCTTTTTTCAAGAGATTAGTCAGAGGTTGACTGATGACTCCAAAATGTTTCACAAATTTTCTGTAGTAGCCTGCTAACCCTAGAAAACTGCGAAGTTCTTTTACATTTGTTGGAGTAGGCCAATTGCTGACAGCAGATATTTACCAGGGTCTGTAGCCACTCCTTGTTGGCTGATCACATGGCCTAAATAGGATACTTGATTCTGGGCAAAGGAACACTTAGAAAGTTTGATCTTCCACTGGTCCTTTTGGAGGAGTTGAAATACTTGTTTGAGATGAACTAAGTGTTCTTCAAATGACTTACTGTAGATAAGTATGTCATCGAAGAATACAAGGACACACTGCCTGATAAGGGGTGATAGAGTTGTATTGATAGCTTTCTGGAAGGTTGCAGGAGCTCCTGTTAATCCAAATGCCATAACACGAAATTCAAAATGCCCAATGTGGGTTTGAAATGCAGTTTTGTGCTCCTCTCCTGGTTGCATAGGAATCTGATGAAACCCTGCTGTGAGATCCAAACTGGAAAACCAACATGCTCCAGCCAATTCATCCAATAGTTCATCTATAATAGGAACTGGATACTTGCTCTTTTCTGTCAGAGAATTCAAGTGTCTATAGTCCACACAGAACCTCCATGTCCTGTCTTTCTTTTTGACTAAGAGAACAGGGGATGAAAAAGCACTGGAACTGGGTCTGATAATACCTTGCTTGAGCATTTCCCTGACCTGTTTCTCTATTTCATCTTTCAGGGCAGGGGGAAAACGATATGGCCTGATATTCACAGGTCGAGCTCCTTCTATCAAGGGAATAGTATGTGCACAAGACCTATCAGGTGGCAGTCCTGAGGGAGCTTCAAATAGATCAGCAAACTCATTGAGTATTTCAGATCTGTGGAGGCAAAGGAATTTCAGTACACAATGATAGGTCCACTTCTTCATCAGAGACCAACAGGACTTCCACAATTGTACATTCAGGTACTGAAGAAGATAACCCCTGCAACTGTACATTGGACCCCAAGTATGGAAGAGAAATCCATTTGTTGAGCCAATCAATCTGCATAGGGCTGTACAGTTCTAACCAGTCCATACCAATGATTATATCATAACTTTGCAATGGAAGAACCTTAAATGTGGAAGTGAAAAGACAATCCTGGATATACCACTCACAGTTTTCAATATGCTCAGCAGAAGAGATAATTCCTCCATTAGCTACTTGCACTCTAATAGGTTTAGCCATAACAGTCAACCCAGACAATGAGGAAGCAAACTTGGTACTGACAAAAGAGCTAGAACTTCCAGAATCCACCAGAATGAGAGCTTCTTTACCTTGCACTAAACCCATGAACTTGAGAGATTTAGGAGTTTCCTTCCCAGTGATGGCTTCTCTCTGGAGATGGTGAGAAACACTTCTTCAGTAGTCACCCTTTCATCTTGCTCGTCAGTTTCAGAAGGTGTTCCTTCAGGAGAAAGGATATTCCACAGTTCTTGCACTGCGTGAAGCTGCACAGTCGGAGCACACTTGTGACCTCTGACATATTTTTCTGCACAGAACTGACAGAGACCAAGAGCTCGACGATATGCCCGGAGAGACGCCAATTTGCTATCAGTAGTTGGAGCACGAGCAGCTTCTGTATTCCTCCTATCTTCTGCTGATGTAGCATGATGAGGCTTGTTCCAGTGAGGTGGAGCTGGAAGTGGTAAAGCAGTACGAGCAGGAGATCTCCCAGGAAATGAATTATCTCCCTTCTTGAATTCTCGACGTCGAGACGCCTCGGCCTCTTCCTGCAATAGCGCAAGAGAACAAGCAGTATCCAGATCTCTAGGACGCTGAACAGTAATGACAGACTTGATATCATCACGCAAGCCATCTACAAATCGTACGGTGTAGTAGAGAGGATCATTTTTGTGTTCATACGCAGACAGTTGATCTACTAACTCACAAAACTTATCAACATATTCTTGGACAGTGCTAGTTTGTTTGATGTTAAAAAGCTGGCGAATCATGATTTCGTGCTGCTCACGGCCAAATCGCTCATGGATCCAGCGACACAGCTCCTCCCAACTAGCATTGTTAACGCGTTGCTCTACCGACTGCAACCAACGCGCCGCAGGACCCTCAAAATGCATTGTGGCCACCTTGACCCACAAACTAGGCTCAACAGCATACATCTCAAAATAATTTTGGCATCTGGACTTCCATAGCTTAGGATTCTCGCCCTCAAACTTGGGAAAGTGGATCTTAGGTAACTTGCCAGTGCCGGATCTACCGAAGTGTGTGCCAAATTTTGTATGCTCATGAGAAGGAACAGATGCAGATGGAAAAGTAGAAGGCGACGCGTGCGTACCCTTGACCGGGAAATGGATTTGGGGAAAGCTCTTCCCAAAACCAATTTCCCGGTTGATTGTGTCGACGCGGGGCCCATTAGGGCTGTCGGAGCTGCCGCCGGCCGGAGGTGGCGCGGAAGCAGAGGCCGACGCGAACGGAATGATCCCGGGCTGGGTACCCGTAGGATCGAGAGCCTCCCGATCGAAGAACTTGTTGAGCTTGGCGACTTCCAGCTTGACGGAGGTGACCGCCGACTCGATCTCCGGTTTCCACTCGGCGAAGCTGTTGTCGAACGCCGCGGCGGCGGACTCCAGCGCCGCGACGCGGTCCTCTTGCTACTTGCCGGCCGCGGCGAGCTTCGCAGTCCACTTCTCGTCCTGCGCCTCGAACTCCAGCTTGATCTCCGCCATCAGCGACTTGGACAGCGCGTCGAGCGCCAGCTTCAGATTGGGATCGATGGCGCCCGCCATCTTCGCCAAGCGCGTGTAGTGGTCGTGTTCCTCCAGATCCGAGAATCGGTGTCTCTGATACCAGATGTTAGCGATCTCAGGGATAGGGAGATCTCTATAGCAAGAAATTGGGAAGTAGGATTGGAGAATCAGACTTGGGAAGGAAGATGAACTGCATTGAGGAAGAAGAGTATATAGTTTGTTACAACTTGAATGAATGATGCCTCTCCAGCCACTCCTCTCCATTTATCTTACAGCGGCGATGCCGCGCGTTCCGCGCACGCAGGCGCTAGGATGAGTTAAGCCCACGACGGTCCAGCATACTTTGGATTGGGCTTCGGCCCGCGAGCGCTCCTTCTGGGCTCTGCCTGTTTCACATCCAGTGCGGCCTTCTCTTGTTCCAGGTCCGGCGCAGGTGGAGTACTAACACTTGCTGGCTTGGATGCGTACGTAGTTGCTTGCGCGCGCGTGTCCGAACGCCATGGCCACTGACTCGTCCACCATGTCCGCGACGCCCTCGGCCGTGATGCGCGCCAGGTCGCGCGGCGATGGGGATGGTGTGGCCATTGGAGTGTTCGACGCGTCTAAGACCGTGGCAGCTGAGGACGAGGATGCACCACCGCCTATGGAGAGCACCAGGAGGTCTTCGACGCCATTGGCGAGAGGAAACTCCTGCTTGTTGTGGAGCACGTGCGTGATGGCTGCGGCGGTGGGGTTGCCCATGCCCGCCACGCCCGCGGACGCCGCGGCGATGGCCGTGACGCCATCGACGGACCGCACAGGAGGCGCGCCGCCCGCGGCGCAGGTGGCGGCGCAGACGTCGCGGAGGCGGAAGTCGAAGGTGTCGCTCTCGACGGCGTCGGCGCGGGAGAACATGAATGGCGCTGTGGTGGCGAGGTCGTAGCACGGCACCAGCAGCGGCGCCACGGTGTTCCTGAGCGTCGCGTCGCCCAGCACCCGGCGCAGCGACCGGTCCCCCGTCCGGGGGCCGCGGAACAGCTTGGACCACCGCCGGCTGCGCCGGCCGCCGCCCAAGTCCTCCTTCCTCCCGACGTTTTCGGTGACGAACGCGAGCGCCTCCGCCGCCGAGTACCGCGGCCGCCCGTCGGCGCCCCTCAGGAACAGCATCGCCGCCAGCACGCCTCCCGCGCCGGCGCCTGCGGCGACGTCGAAGAACTCGGCGAGACGAGCGTCGGGGTCCCCGGCTTGCTTACGCAGCCCGGCCTCGAGCCGCGCCAGCGCCGCGGCGGCCAGGAGCGCGTCCTCCGCGGCCGCGCCGCAGCCGTCGATGGACAGCACCCGCACGCGTCCGCCGCCGAGAAAGTCCTTTGGAGGCGTCCCAGGGCCGGACAGGCAGTCGCCGCTGGCGCCGAAGAGGAATTTGTTCTCGAGCATGGAGAAGATCTCGTAGCTGAGCTTGTCCACGCCAGCGGATATCATCGTCTGTGGCGAGGCGGCCATTCCCGTGCACTCTTCCATCTTTGTCGGAGGAGCAGTGAGCTGTTATGGTAGCGGGAGACGACTCGTGAACTGTGAGAGACTGATGCGTTCTACGAGTTCACTCCAGGTCGAGGCTTTATAGCGGGTGGCGCAGGCGGCTCGCGCTGTCCCGTCCCGTGAGGCGCGCAGGTTCGCTGCTCACGACAGCTAACGTACAGACTCGTCATGGCCGTGGGGCCGGGCGACCAATTACGACGGATGGTGCGTCGCGACACGAAGGTGGCAGGAACGGCCCTACCCGGGGGATACCCGGACCCCAAGATGAAGCTTCCCGTGAACAGCGTCAAGCGCGCGCACGCGTGGCACGGTGCGCCGCTGGCGCGCGGGACAACAATCCTCATGGTGAGCGAATCAGCGAGATGCGATCACCGGTGGGGTCAGGGGTGCTGCCCCGTGCCCCATGAATCCAGGATGGCGAGACAGCGCCGGAGCTGCGGCGATCGCGCGAGGGGCTCCTGCCGTACGTGCCGTGTGCTGCCCCTGGCGCCTGCTGCTGGCCGTCGGCATGGGATCGATCTGAGGCTTCACTGTTCACGTGGCTTCGACACGTGAGGAAACCATCACAGGACAAGTAGTTGCATAAGGTAGATCTAAAGATAGCGTCGGTGCCAGAGTTGTGCGCACTGCATATAACAAGTCAATAAGCTAGCACACATGATTCTTTCACGCCATGCATGATGCATCACATATTCACTTCAGTAAAAATCGCTGTTGTTCACGGAGCACAGACCAGCCACTTTGGCATGACTAGATTCGATCAAAATGAACCCACACACAAAGCCAAGTATCACAATGATCACGCCAAACAAGTTTTCGGATCTTTCAGCAAAAAAAAAAAAAAGGCGCCAAACAGTTGATGTGACCGATCGGTCACGGTCAACGTGGCAAATGAATCATACCTGGAGTTTGTCATTCACCAATCTAACGTGATCGAAGTTTCTGTCACCCTAAACAACTTGGTCCATCGCAAAAAAAAGAAAAAAACAACTTGGCGTGACTAAACAAGCCTTGAAAACTTAGATATGTACGCAGTTTAATTTTATTTAAACGGGTCAAATAAAAAATTCCAAGGAGTTTTATTTTCTAGGATATGATCCAGTGGCACATTATATTAATGTTCTTACAAATCACTGAAAACTTCGTGTAGATTTGTACCATGAAAACAAACCCCTAGTACTCTAATATTCTAGCACAAGCATTCTATCTGAACTATAATAGAGTACTCGGACCATCGCCACTCCTCACACTTCAAAATCTGTATCATTGCCGGGCCGGCGACAACGATGCTCCGACGTATCCGATTACGGCGATCATTTTTTTTTTGAAAGAAGATTACGGCGATCATTGGGCCGGAGTTGGGGAACATGCACGCATCCGGCGGATGCAAAGCGACAGACAGCGCGCGTGCCGGCGGGTCGGGTGTGTGTGCACGACCAATATCTTGAGCCGGAGTAGCATACTAGAGCAGGATGCATGCACTTGGCGCGCGAACGGTGGCGGTGCCATGATGTGGCGCGTGCGGGTGCGGACGAACCTGGCGATGGTCGCCGCCGCGCTGAGCTGTGCGTGGCGCCGGCAGCCGAGGCAGGACGTACCCGCGTCCGCTGAGCAGTGGAAGTGGGCGCGCGGGACCGCCGGGCGTCCACACACGGACAAGCACCCACTCGTGCGCGCGGGCGAGGTTGCTCTTAGTCAAACCAAAGAGTCGTTGCTGCCGTGGGTGGTACTAGTACGCGACGGACGGCTCCAGCTGTGCGGAATCTGGGAACGTGATACTGCCGGACCAACGGAGCCGGAGCATTAGAAATAGCCGATGCCTCTGCTCCTGCCGGACTGTACTGGCCGTTTGATTCGTTTGTTGATGGATCACACAGTTCTCAGAAACTGCCGCGTACCTCCACCGCCCTCTGTTCCCTCGGCAGCTCGCGTCGCGTCCTCCAGCCCTCTGTTCTCACGTTGCGGCGACTTTGACCTCCTTCTCCCCTCTGTCGCTTAATTGGTGCCGGCCGGTGAACACACTCTTGCTCGAACCGACTGTAAGTTCTTCTTATACCAACCAACATACGTAATTTGCTAGGGTAATGCCTTGCAAATAACAATCGAGTGAATTAAATGTACGGAGACAGGTAGAGCATAGTGTCATATCGAAAGCTCTCAGTCAATTCAAGCGCCACCGCGTTTTCACGGATCGAATTGGACGACGATCCAAAATGTTCGCTCGTGATCAGAATGAAAGAGACATACTAGGGGAACGAAAGTGTTTCAGAAACAGATATAGTGAATGAAAATTCCATTTCTATACTTGCGCCCACATGTGAGCAGCTCGCTGTATTAAAGAACAAAAGAACACATGTCACTCTCTTAGTCTTGTCAGTAACATTACTGATTCGTGTCAGCCAAAATCCTTGTCACGGCCACGCAACTCATCTACCGACGCGAATGGCACGATAATGGGGACGGCATGGTGGACACCGTCCTTGGCGTAGTGGTGAACGACGATGCGGTGGTCGCCGTCGACAGCCGCGGCGAAGGTGTGCCGACCTGTTTGATGGCCACGTTCGGCAGTGGACTGCGCCTCCGCCGCTCCTGCTCCTTCACCAGCTCCGTGACCATCGCGTCCACCTTCTCGGCGTTCGTCTGCTCCGACAGCCTACGGCCGCGGAAGAGCACCGATTCAACGTTCCTCTGAGCAAGCATCGCTGCGGCGGCCGCGGACGCCGTGCCCGCGGGAACGGGCGTACGTGATTTCCCGGCTTGGATGCGTACGTAGTTGCTTGCGCACGCGTGTCCGAACGCCATGGCCACTGACTCGTCGACCGTGTTGGCGACGCCCTCGGCTGTGACGCGCGCAAGGTCGCGCGGGGACGGCGAGCGTGTGGCCGCTGGCGTGTTCGACCCGCCGGAGGCGGTGGCGGAGGAGGACGAGGCGCCGCCGCCGATGGAGAGGACCAGGAGGTCTTCCACGCCGGTGGCTAGTGGGAACTCTTGCTTGTTGTTGAGCACGTGCGTGATGGCGGCGGCGGCCGGGTTGCCCATGGCCGCCACTCCCGCGGACGCTGCAGCGATGGCCGTGATCCCGTCCACGGACCTGATCGCCGCGGGCGCGCCGCCCGCGGCGCAGGTGGCGGCGCAGACGTCGCGGAGGCGGAAGTCGAAGGTGTCGCTCTCGACGGCGTCGGCGCGGGAGAACATGAATGGCGCGGCGGTGGCGAGGTCGTAGCACGGCACGAGCAGCGGCGCCACGGTGTCCCTCAGCGTCGCGTCGCCGAACACCCGGCGCAGCGACCGGTCCCCGCCGGCGCCGCCCCGGAACAGCTTGGACCACCGCCCGCGCCGGCCGCCCCATTCTTTTCTCCCGACGTTTTCAGTAACGAACGCGAGCGCCTCCTCGGCCGAGTACCGTGGCCGCCCGTCGGCGCCCCTCAGGAACAGCATCGCCGCCAGCACGCCTCCCGCGCCGGCGCCCGCCGCGACGTCGAAGAACTCCGCCACGCGCGAGTCGGGGTCCCCGGCTTGCTTCCGCAGCCCGGCCTCGAGCCGCGCGAGCGCCGCGGCGGCCAGGAGTGCGTCCTCAGCGGCCGCGCCGCAGCCGTCGATGGACAGCACCCGCACGCGTCCGCCGCCGAGAAACTCCTTTGCAGGCGTCCCGGGGCCGGACAGGCAGTCGCCGCTGGCGTCGAAGAGGAACTTGTTCTCGAGCAGGGAGAAGATCTCGTAGCTGAGCTTGTCCATTGCCGCGTACGCGCCTTGCATCGATGTACAGCTGAGAGCAGAACTAGTGTTGCAAGCTGGTAGACTGGTTGAGGATTAACTCGAGCACGAGAAGAAGCTCGTGGTGATGAAATGAAAGACTGCAATGGTCGACGCGTCCTAGTCAACTCCAACTCCAGCCTTTTATAGACGACCCCGCGCACTCTCCCGTGAGCCGCGCTCTGGTTTTGCTGCGCCTGAGAGCTAACGAGAGTACGGACGCGTCCTGGCGACCAGGGAGTGGGGAACTGGGGATCCACAGCTCGGTTGTTGCGAGGAGAGGAGAAGGTGGAAGGAAGCATCCTTCGCGGCCAGCACGGAGCCGAAGTCGAATTGAAGCTTCCCGTGAACAGCGCCAAGCGCACGCGTGGGCTCTATGCACCGCTGTCGTGCGGGACAAAAAATCCTCATGGAGTCATCAGTCATGGGACCGCACGTCGGTGAGCGAATCCGCGAGCTGCGATCACCGGTGCCCGGTGGGATCAGGCAGGGATGGCGAGACAGCGCTGGAGCTGTCGATCGCATGCGGGGCTCCTGCCGTGCCGCGTGCTGCCCCTGGCCCCTGGTGGCCGTCGGCGTTGGGTCTGAGGCTTCACGTACGTTCACGTGGCTTAAACACGTGAGGAAACCATCACATCTTTACCATATACTCCTATAAAAGAGCCAGTTCGTGGTGGTCATGGTCGTCCGTCGTCGTGCCCGCCGCCTCCACTGGTCCTGCCCAAAAGCGCCGACAGGTGGGCCAGCAGTATCATAATCGAACCGACTTCGCTTGCGGCATGTACTTCCCGTGAAAAAAAGAAAAGTCGCCTCCCTTCTCGTTCTCGATGGCCTCCTCTATCCTCTACCCAGTCCCCACCCGCCGCCTGTATCTGCCTCCCCGGCGTAGCCCAACGCCCACCTCCACCTCCCAGCTCCAGCGCCGGCGTCCGCATACCTGCCCTGCTGCCCGCGTCCATCTTTGCGCTACCTTGGGCAGACACCGCCCCGCCAGTCGCGCGCGTAGTCTGCCTGCGCCGCGCGCCCACCTGTCCAGCTCCCTGCATGCGCCACAGCGCCAAGGCCACCCTGCCCGCCCACGCCCGACGCCCTCTCTGCTCCCCGCGCGCCGCCGCGGCGAGCCTGCCAGGCAGCGTCCAAAATGCAGGCGCACTCGTCACATCGCAGCATATGCGGAGAATGCAGGAGGTGGCTGCGCTCAAGGAGCTCTGTCGCGACCTCCTCGTCCAAAAGCAGATGCACCTGCTCGACCAGAGTAACCAGACCAGCTTCTGCGCAATCGAGATCGAGCTCCTTGCCTACCATGGCGTGGTGGTGGACACTGAAGATTTAGGCAAGAAGAAACTAGAGAAGAGAGATTGGGAATGACGAGGAGGGAGGCACACAACGGGAGAGCCGGAGAGGTGACCTCGCTTGTGTTGCTCGAGATTCGATGGCCGGCAGGGAAGAATTTTGGGTTGCGGGGGCTGTGGCTGGTGGAGAGGCGGGGAGCCACGGAAAACACCGTAAGATTGTTGTTTTTCCCCCGCACACCTGCACTTTGCAGAACTGATCGCCAAAGTGGCGTACCAGTATCTGATACGCCTCCAGATACGGGTGCGCGTGGGATACGTCCGGATACGTGTCCTGTACGTATCCTCTATTTTTCGATTTTCCTGTTAATTGTGATAATTCGGATACTTCATCGATACGAACGGGACACCTCGTTGATACGTCGGGCAGGGGCTCGCCGAGGAGCAGGCTGGATGTCTCGCAGCGCGTGGGGCGGCGGAGCTCGGCAGCTGATAGCAGTTCGCCCAGGTGAGACGAAGCTCCGTCGAGCTGCTCGAGCATCTCGTCCAGGAACGGCGGAGCTCCGCAGCGAAGCAGCTCGCCGGGACTAGGCGGAGCTGGCAGCCGAGTGACTCGCTGAGTTGCGGCGGAGTTCGCCCACGACGGAGCCAACGATCGAGAAGCCGAGCGGCTCATCCAGGTGCGGCAAAGCTCGTCAGTCGCCCCTGCTGTTGCTGCTACGGGCCCAAAGTTGCAGCAAATGGAAATGCGTGCTAGAGAATCGAACGGGGGAGGAGTTGAATTGGAGGATTAGTGGGCACCTTCACCGGATTGGAGTGGTTGCAAGGTAGGAGAATATGAGAAATCGAGGATGGAAGAGAGGAAGTTTCCCAAGCGCTTGCACTGGAGGTCACGGACTGGATAAAGACAATATTTTATTTAACTGGCCGTTCGGTATTCGGACCATAGCATCGTGGAACCCAATTATAAATTATTTCTTGCATTCTTTTAATCCTAAACTAATTTAAGTTCTGTTTATATATGCATATATTTATATATATCAACGTATCCCCGTATCCGTGTTTTTGAGAAATTGACGTATCGCGGTGTCGCCGTATCGCATATCCGTATCTATATCTCCGTATCCGGGCTTCGTAGCTGAGAACACCGTAAGAAAGTAGGAAAAATACAAGCATGCCCTTGGAAGCTTCTAGATTTGCTTTTTTTTGAGAGAGAGAGAGAGAGCTTCTAGATTTGCTGCATCAGGCACTAATGTCGGCCAAGTACTGGCAGCTGCGTTCGTGGTATAGCTGGGCTACTGGGCCGCAAATGACGGCCCAAATAGATATATTGACTTTTTTTATATTTCCGTTTACTTCAAATAGATATGTTGACTTATCTTTTTATATTTCATTTACTTCAAACCAAACCTGTGATACATATGGATTTACCATTTGCCACATGTGTAACATAACAGATTTCTTTTTTTAAAAAAGCATACAAAATTAGTTTGATAAAATTTCAAAGTGAATATATATTGGCGTAGCAATTTGGACAAAGAATAACACGATCTTTTGAGTTTTGAGTGCACTTACTCTTTTGGTTCGGAGATCAAGAAGAACATGCAGAATTCAGATTAACCATGGTTTATTTATTGTAAAAGAATATAAATAATTTCTTGACAAAGAATCATGGCTAGAAATATTTCTTTTGATTACTACTTATGACACTATATTATCATGGACAATCTTTTACTATTTTATCCAACAACAACATTTCTTACACTTTGGAGTTATTATAAAATTGCACTACCAAGTTGATGGTAGTTAGTTAGATTTTTTCCGTGGCATCGCACGGGCATTTGGCTAGTTACAATGAAGTGTGCTAGTTGCATACAAAGGTTCTAGAGCTAGTGGGGTTCCCGTCTGCTCCTGAGCCTCCTGTGCATTTTCAGTGTTTCGCCTGGCAGCAAAGATGGCGTCGGTGTGAGAGTTGTGCACACATATAACAAGTCAATAAGCACACATGATTCTTTCACACCATGCATCACATATTCACATCAGTAGAAACCGCTGTTGTTCACGGAGCACAGACCAGTCACTTTAGCGTGGCTAGACTCTCAAAATGAACCCACAACACAAGCCATTAGCCAAGCAAGTCCCACATGATCTCGCCAAACAAATGACCGCGTGGAAAATGAGTCATACCTGGAGTTTGTCACATCAATCTGACGTGATCGCAGTTTTTGTCACCCAAACAATTTGGCGTGACCAAACAAGCCAGATTCTGAAAACTTTGATCTGTACGTGGTTTTATTAACATATTAATTTTATTCAAATGGGTCAAATAAAAAATTCCAATGAGTGTTGATTCTCCAGGATATGATCCTGTGGCACATTATGTTAATGTTCTTAGAAATCACTGAAAACTTCGTGTAGATTTGTACCATGAAAAGAAACCCCTGGTGGTTCATGGGACTTTTTTTAATTTTGTCCTCTGTTTTTCTCCTCCTTTAATGAAATGGCAGAACACCTGCCGATTTGCCCTTCAAAAAAGAAAAAAAAAACAAACCTCTGGTATCTCTAGATTACAATTGACAATTCTAGGACAAGCATTCTATCTGAACTAGTGTACTGGGCCATCGCCATTCCTCACACTTCAAAATCTTATTTGGATACGCTGTTATTTATGCCTGCTGGAAGCAGGTTCCAGGCTTGCAGCTGGCTAGTGGTTGAATGAAGAGCTAGGTACGTACCAAAAAGCGGTTGAAGATAGGTTGTCGCATGCTTTGGATGTAGCCATACCTCTTTTTTGTGACGCCGACGGGAGGAAAGGGATTCATCTTTGCTTAGTTGTAATTTAGTTTTTTTTAATTCTTTTTGCTCCTTTTTTCCATTAGCCCTTTGTGCTAGGGATGGAGCATTTACCTTGTTCTCTAGTTGTAATTTTGAATAGCTACATGCATCTACCGATGTAGAGGCTGGAATAAAGTTTTATTCCCTTTCCTAAAAAAGCCATGTTTTCGCCATGGCTCTTGTATGGACTTTCCACAGGCTTTCGTCAACATGATAAACCAATGGCGCACACGTGCACAGATTTATATATTGTACATAGTATCGTGTTGCTTATGCCAGATAGACCCGTACCAACTGGCCTTGCTGTCCGTTCTTGTACTTGAAGTGCCAGACAGTAACCTCAAGTCTGAAACCCACAGGAAAAATTGGACCAAAAAAAAAGTTTGTTTTCTTAAGGTCATGCCCAACTAACGACAGCTTTGCGGCACATTAAGCCAAGAGAATAAACTATCCTATCCACGATGCTTAATCCTATTAATTTAACATATATGGTCGACCATTTGTGCGACATCAACAACCAATCGGCAAAAAATAACGATTTGGTTTGTTGCCTTACCTTCAAACATGGTGCTAATCACTACATGTAGTTGATCATTACTCATTCAACGCATCTAAATAATCATTCACTTAGAATCACAGGGAAGTGCACGTATGTATACGACAACAGTTCATGTCAGACAGCAAAACATTGACATAGAATATGTTCCCGTTTCAGACTTTATTCATCGAGGGAGGACAAGTGTCATCAGAGGCTGATCAATTATCAGAAAATCGTTAGCACAAAATCGACACGATTAAACAATGTAACGTACAGTTAGGGTAAGGTGGATTTGCCACACTAGTACGCGGCAGAATGAATAAATGAATCATGCCCGGTTTTGAACTAATTAAGTCATCATCGCATAATATTAGGTATTAGCAATATCAAATCCGACATGATTTCCGCAACATGCTCGAAACAAATCGATCGCGCGCGAGTGCCTTTGTTTTCAAGACTCATGCTTCATTTATAGAAGTCGAAGTCTGTCTCAGGCTTCTTCACATTGGTCCGGTAACCCTTCTCGAAGTCCTTGGGGAGGATGACGTAACGGTTCTTCCGGACAGCATGCATGCCAGCTTCTTGACATATAGCAGTGATCTGAAAATGCATGGCTCAACAAGTGTTAAAAAGGGTCCAAGAAAAGAAATGCCAGAATTTGTTAGAACTGGAATTGCCATCAGAATTTTAAACTCTACGTGCACGTACGACGTTAGGAGAAATGTATGTTGATGATGTCTATACAAATATTATAGTATATCCAGAATAAAAAAAACCGAGATTTGCATAAGAAGCCACATCAGCAGAATGTCTTTAGGTAATGCCAAAAGATGCAGAGAGAAGTAGATATAATTAGTCGAATGAGCCATGTTTTCTGACTGGCTAGTGGTCAATAGGGCAACCAATATGGCGACTTTCTGAGCATAACCCATTCAATTTTTTTTTTAAAAGCTAGATCCTAAATTAAGGCATGGAACACAACTGGGGCCATTTAAGCAACAGATTGAATCATTGTACTCATGCTTCATTGTCAAGGTAATGAGAAAGGGTCGGTATTATATATGTATTGTCCATTCCCCATTAAAGATCCCCCAGTGTTTAACATGTTGAACTATTAACGTGTAGTCCAGCAACAGAAACAGCATAAGCAACTGATTGCATACTAGAGAACTGACAGTGTCTCAGTAGTGTAAATGAACAAAATTATATGAATGATTAAATTGACAAGATAATGAAGGAGCCTCACATCCGCAGCGCTGATCTTATCCGGTCTGGAAACATAATCTTCCAAATCAACCTCGTCACTCAAGTTCATTTTGGTAGTACAGACCTGAAGTGGAAAAACACTCCATATCAATTGAGAAAACAAAGATACATTCTGATAAATGAAATCTAGGAATGAAGGAATTCTGTATTAGACGGATTTTGAAAGATAATTACAACAAACAAACAATTTAGAACTTATTGCAAATCCTAGATAGGACCATATCATACTTTGACAACAGTTAACGGCAATGATCAAAGACAGCCTAAAGATGAGAATATATCAGTGAGAGCAAATTGGCAGTTTGCACGGCATACTTCTATACTTCTAAAGATAAATAAATATAAAATAAATGCAGTTTAATAGGTAACAAGAATCAACTGTCAGATGTGGAAAATGAATGAATATGCCAGCTATGGTATTTCACAAGTAGTCCAAGGAAATACATCAGTCAGTTCATATACACAAGCTTTCACAAAACAGAACTTACTTGAAAGACAAGCCTCTTCTGTCGTCGATCAGGAAGAGGGAACTCAATTTTTCTGTCAAGTCTACCAGGACGCAACAGAGCAGGATCTAGAGTATCTGCCCTGTTAGTTGCCATTATAACCTTCACATTCACAGTTTGATCAAATCCATCCATCTGCAATATAACAGTCTATTAAAAAATCTTGCCGCTCGAGCACCAACAACAAAGTTTTATCTTACTCTAGCAATTTCGGAATTTCCCCTTCCATTTAAAGACCCTTCCCACAAGACCTTTGCAAAATGGAATGAAGATAACAGAGCTTTACCAAGTTAACTAGAAACAAACTTTTCTCGTAAAATGGATTTTCCAAGGATCTTGGGTGGATTGTTCCAAATTAAATGGAAAATCTATTAAAATTCCCACAATCACAATGATTCCATAATCCCAAACTTTACCTGATTGAGTAGCTCCATAAGAATACGCTGAACTTCTCTGTCAGCACCAGTCTGTGCATCAAAACGTGCAGTGGCTATAGCATCGACCTCATCAATGAATATGATAGCTGGGGCATTCTCCTTAGCCAAGCGGAATACATCTCGAACCATCCTAGGGCCCTAGAAAGAAGTTCACGGGGTATAATGCATCAGGAACAAAAATGATAAATCTGGAACATCCCAAAAGAATAAATACTGGCTTCCTATATGAGAATCCGTGACCAGTTGAGTAATACATGCATGGTTTTATTTAAATACCTATCACAGAAATATTATAACATCATTTAAATTAATAGATCTAGTCATCTATGGTAACAGAAGACAATTTTAATCTAACATGTAAAGACAGATAGCTTAGTTGTTTGTGCTATACTACTATTCATAGAATACGGATATAGTTACCCAAGTTATTCATTATCAGCCTGTTCGGCAGGCTGATAACACTGTAGCGGCTACTGAAGAAATAACTGTGAACACTGTAGCGGCTGCTGAAGAAATAACTAGAACACTGTAGCTGCTGCAAAGAAGCTGGCTGCAAAATGGGCAGCCGAACAGGCTGTATAGTATAAATCCCAGTTAAAAATTCATTTAAGTCATGATGCTACCAGTGAACCATGTTCATGTAATCCAAACAGAGATAAATTGTGGACTTAGGCACTAAATATTCTGACCAACTATTCATCACCTTAGTACAAGAGACACATAACAATGACATGTGTCAGTTTATAATATTTATTACAATCTTAAATGGCTTCAACCACAAAAAACTAATAGCACAGGATCATCATAAGCATATGTAAAGGTGAAATATTTCATTATCTGTTATGTTGCAACAAATACCATTTTGTATTATAATATTACCACAACTTACCTCACCCAAGTACTTCTGTACGAACTCTGAGCCATTTACTCTGATAAATGCAGCAGTTGTGTGATTTGCCACAGCTTTGGCAAGCATGGTCTTGCCAGTTCCTGGAGGACCATACAGAAGGACACCTCTTGGTGGATCAATACCAATCTGCTTGTACAACTCATGATGTGTCAAAGGTAACTCAACAGCTTCCCGTATTTCTTGCTTCTGGATGTCGCATCCTCCAATATCCTGAACTCAATCAGAAAGCAGCATTATAGATTTCGTTTTATTCACTGTACTAAACTACTTGAATAATCAACAGCGCTGTAAACACCAGTGTGTCATGTTTTCATAAAATTCAGTACACGATTCTGTCCCACAGAAATTTTAATGAACTAGCACAATGAAACTTCTATAGTGAGTGTGTCGTACTTTTTTACAACAAATGTTTGTTTCCATACATCCTACACTTTTGCATCAATTTTTTTATAACTATCAAATTTCTAGGTTTGAACTGCTATTGTCCGTTGTAGATTAGTATAGAGAGGGGAAAAAACACTATGTTGGAGGCAGGACTTTAGAAATGTTTTGGTATGCTCATAAAACAGCAAATAATCAAGCAGATGAGACAATTTCAGCAGAAAACTCACATTATAGGTGATGTTGGGCTTCTCCGTCGACCCGAGCAGCGAGACGCTGGAGTCGGCCTCGGGCGGCAGCACTTCGACGAGAGCGTTGGAGTGGCGGTGCAGCGCGACGGACGCCGACGGCTTGAGGAGCTCCCGGTCGATGGTGCTGAGGATCGGCACGTAGTAGGTGCCGCCGGAGGTGGAGGAAACGATGCCGCTCCTGGCGTCGACCATCTCCAAGAACTGGCCGATGGTGAGCGGCGTCGACCTGATCCGCGTCACGTCCACCCCGGCGCGAAGCACCTCGCGGTTTAGGGTCCTGAGCTCGTCCTTCAGGTACTCCTCCTGGATCTCGATGAACTCTAACTTGCGCTGTTGCGACTTTAAGTGGCCATAGAGGTCGTCGCCGGCGTCCCCGGCGGCGGAGGCAGCGTAGGACGGGTAGGATGGCGGCGGCTCCACCAAGAAGTTCGCGGGAGGGGTTGGGGCTGTTGCGGCGACGGCAGCAGTCGACATCGTGGTGGTGTCCCCGGAATCTGGCGAGGACGAAAGGGGTTCAACAAGCGCGATTTAGGGTTCGAACTGTTGTTGAGAGAGATCGAGCTCGAGATATAGGAAGCAGGAGGACGAGACCGAATGGGGAAGAAGAAAGAACGAGCTCTTCCCGGTTAAACCCCGCCACTCCGCCTCCGAATCCCGCTCACGCCGATCTCGACTCAGGACTTCTTCACACGTTTCGCGCTTACACGGCGGCCTATTGGCCCACCACAAAGCAATAGTACAATTTAAATTAGTTCAAATTACTTGTAAACAAAAATAGGTAAGAAATCATTAAGATTACTCCTAAGTATTTTCTCAATTTTTAAATTTTGTTTGACTATTCGTTTTATTCAAAAAATATTAAAAATTACCATAACTTATAATTTTGTACGTTTGAGCTAATATTTTAAATAAGACAAACGATCTAACGTAACTCAAAAAATCAATGGTGAAAACAATTTACGAAGAATGGAGGAAAATCAAGTATATTAAAGTAGGTGACCCATATTATTTTCTAATGAAATGGCATGAGTTAAAAAGAAGGGAGAGTAAAGCAGTACAAGTTCAGGAATCATGTTCTTTCCGATGAAACATTCATCATAATAGGCTAGAAAGCCATATTGAGTGCATAATTGCTCTAAACATATATATGTCAAAATTAAATAAGTTAGTAAGTCTAGAATACACCAATGTTGTATCATGCATTAGAGATGTGGTATCAATAAAACAAGAGTAAATTTTAGAAACCTACAATTATTTTCACCCTTTATAACACAAAACTTCGCTGGATTTTAATTTTGATGAAGTGTATGACTGACAGGTGTGTCTGTATCTAAAAGTTGTTGTTTTATGCTACAAAGAGTGCAAATAGTCGTAGTTTTCTCAAATTGATCCCAAAAGTTATAGTTTTGTGTTACTTCGATGCAAATGTCATAGAATTTTGAAATTTACTCAAAAATTAATATATTGCATCCTTGTTGACATGGTACTTATTCCAGATTCTACAAGATGGTAAAAATGGATTGAGAACGATCTAACAGATAACATGGTTCCTTGTTGATTATTCCTTTATTGTTTTTAAGGTCATTTATAGTTCATATTAATTCAGGTAACAAACCATATTAGATTGATTTAGATATAGATTTACATGCATGCAATAAAAGTCTGCAATAAATTGATTCAAAACCAAAACATGAATTGAGTGTGCAACAAGAAAATGAGATATCAAAATTTTGAAACATATTGCTTTTCTTTCATCACACTTTTAGTATTTCAATTGCAATCTATAATTTTCAGGAGTGTATGTGAAATTTATAATTTATCTTGATATATTAAATCAATGGAACTTTAATGTCACATTGCTTATGGAACTTTAATTTCGAATTGCTTAAAGAACTATTTGAACAATAACTATTCATGAGCAAATCCCTTATTTGCCCCCGTTTTAGATGCGTATTCCTTATTTGTCCCTGTCCAATCTCTCTTCTCTTCTATACCCTGAATCTAAACTTCTATCCCTTATTCGCCCTTTTTCATCCAAAACAGGTAACTTTTGCTATATGGACAGGTCTACCCTCGATGAGCTATTCCTTATTTGTCTCTAATCAGATGACATAAAATGATTACCCTTATTGACCTCAAATCTGAACATGAACATGAACTCTGCAGCATCTACTACTAAATTTGTTGTATCAAGATGCAAGAGATTGGTTGTATTTCTTACTTATGTTTGCTTCTCACTTACCAGCACAGCAAGTAGCTTCACGTCATCACCAAGTATTGGCCACACTCAACTAGCTACTCCAATGAAATGCCCTGCTAGTTATGACAGTCATGCGAATCTTCATCCCAAATAATATCTGCAAGACGTCGTTCATCAAACAATTCATGTGTATCCCCCATCGACGCCACCGGGGCGCTGAACACAACATGTTGTGTTGCTGGAAGGATGGGGAACAGATGGGGGCGCGCCAGCCTGAGCAATAGGGAACGCGCGAAGAACTACGACGGAAGCGGCGCGCTCGGAGGTGTCGGCCCTGGCGGCGGCGACGCGCATGGCGTGGGCGGCGTCCTCCGCATCGCCTGCGGTGGCTGAGTTTCTTTTTTGTTTCTCCATCTCGGTCTCACGGTTTGTTTCTCTTGGTCTTTGTCTCACGCTGGGGCTACGCAAAGAAGGTTCCCAACTAAAGAAGGGTAATCTGGTATTATGAATTTTTTAACGGTGAGTGGATGGAAAATGAACAGTCAACGCTAGTGTTTCTTGATTGACTAACAGAAAAGAGTAAATAAGGCATAGAAGTTTAAATTTGGGACATGGAAAGGAACAGAGATTGAACATGGACAAATATGGTATACAAATTCAAAACGGGGACAAATAAGGAATTTGCTCTTCAAAATTAAGTATGAAGATCGTGTCTCTGATGAGAAGGTGGGCAGGAATGTTTATTCATTTATCTATTTTCAAGTTTATTATAAAAAGTGTTTGGATTTTCTTTCTTTTTTCCTTAACTTTTAAGGTCTTTATTGTATCGATCAAATCATGTTGAATATAGAGGCAATACCGATAGCAGAAAATGTTTTACTGATTATTTTTTAGACGTTCCATCACTACAATTTTCAAATGGGTCGGAGCTGATTTGACAAATACGGTGTGGTTTGTTCAGGTTCCGTTTGCAGGCTGTATGATTTGGTTTTGTTTGGTCAATAAGAGTGGTTTGGTTCATTTTGGGCTGGCCTTCGGATCCTTATTTTGTTAGAGTTTTTGACCTTCACTTTCTTTTTATTTTTCTGTACTATTAGGACTGCACCGATTTGCACAAATGTGTCTCAAAAAGAAAAAAATAGCAATTTGCACAAACTATGATTAGGAGTGGGTGGCTTAATGAGAAGCCTCTATCAGTACAAGAACGTTTGAGCTTCGATTGTAATCCTGATACTCCCTCTTATTTCAATCGAAGGGAGTACCACAGCGTGCTAGAGAAATTGACACTTGGCTGTAGTTGGACGTCGATAGAGAACAAGCAGAACGTTTGAGTCTATTTCCAAACTTGAGAAGCCACACGTTAGTAGATTCCGAAAGAGCAAAAAAAAAAACGTCACTCGTACGCTTTGTGGGTGACATGCATGTCACAGCATCCTAATTGACTAACTACCGGACTACCGGCGAGAATCGTAGGACGCCGGTGACCGCATTGTCGACGCGGTCCTTGGCGTCGTGGTGACGGACGAGACAGTGGTTGCCGAAGATAGCCGCGGCGACGGCGCAGCGACATGCTTGATAGCCACATTCGGGAGCGGGCTGCGTCGTCTCCTCTCCTGCTCCTTGACAAGCTCGACCGCGAGCGCGTCGACCTTCTCGGCGTTCGTCCGCTCCGACAGCCTCCGCCCACGGAAGAGGACCGACTCCACGTTCCTCTGAGCAAGCATTGCGCCGGCAGCTGCGGTCGCCGTGTCCGCGTGAACGGGCGTCGGCGCCTTCCCGGCCTGGATGCGCACGTAGTTGCTTGCGCACGCGTGCCCGAACGCCATGGCCACCGACTCGTCCACCATGCCGGCGACGCCTTCGGCGGTGACGCGCGCCAGCTCGCGCGGCGACGGCGAGCGCGTGGGCATCGGCGTGCGCGACCCGCAGACGACGGCGGCGGAGGCGCCCGCGCCGATGGAGAGGACGAGGATGTCGTCGACGGTGGCGGCGAGTGGGAACTCCTGCTTGTTGTGGAGCACGTGCGTGACGGCCGCGGCGGCCGGGTTGCCCATGGCCGCGACTCCCCCTGACGCGGCGGCGATGGCCGTGAGGCCGTCGACGGACCTGACGACAGAGGGAGCGCTGCCCGCGGCGCAGGTGGCGGTGCAGACGTCGCGGAGGCGGAAGTTGAAGGCGTCGCTCTCAACGGCGTCGGCGCGGGAGAACATGAAGGGCGCGGCGGTGGCGAGGTCGTAGCACGGCACCAGCAGCGGCGCCACCGTGTCCCTGAGTGTCGCGTCGCCGAACACGCGCCGTAGAGACCGGTCCCCACCGCCGCCGCGGAACAGCTTGGCCCACCGCCCGCTGCGCCGGCCACCGGCCCAGTCCTTTCTCCCGACGCTGGCGGCGACGAACGCGAGCGCCTCCGCCGCCGAGTACCGTGGGCGCCCATCTGCGCCCCTCAAGAACAGCATCGCCGTCAGCACGCTCCCCGCGCCGGCGCCCGCCGCGAGGTCGAAGAACTCGGCGACGCGCACGTCGGGGTCCCCGGACTGCTCGCGCAGGCCGGTCTCGAGGCGCGCGAGCGCGGCCGCCGCCAGGAGCGCGTCCTCGGCGCCCGCGCCGCAGCCGTCGACGGACAGCACCCGGACGCGGCCGCCGTCGAGGAACGCGGCCCTCGCCGGCGTCCCGGGCCCGGAGAGGCACCCGGCGCCGAACAGGAACTTGCTCTCGAGTAGGGAGAATATCTCGTAGCTGAGCTTGTCCATCGCCGCGTACGCTTCCATCGACCTCAGCTTAGCAAGAACAGAGCAAGAGTGGCTAGCTGGTGTGGTGGATTAACTCGAGCTGGAGGTGGTGACTCGTGATGTGAGAGACTAGCAAAGACTTGGAAATGAATGGTTGACGCGTGCTGCTAGTCCACTCCGACGCGAGCCTTTATAGAGAGAGGCGGGGCGCACGTCGAGTCACGGCCGCGGCGCGCACGCTCGCCCGTGAGCGAGATGCGACAGCTAGCGTACGGTACGGACGCGTCCTGGGCAGGCCTCGCGCGCGGATCGACGGCCGCGACGGCGCCACGCGAAGGTGGCTCGAAAAGCCCGACTCGACGACGGCGAAGCTTCCGCGCTCGCGCGAGCCTCGAGGCGGGAGACGTGGGCGCCGCGTCGCCCCGGTGCTCCGCTGTCGCGCGGGCTCAGCCGCCCAGGGGCCACCGCGCAGTGAGCGAACCGCTGATCTGCGCAATCACCGACGGGGCAGGTGTCCCGGGATGGCAAGACAGCGGCGGACCTGCGGCGATCGCGCGAGGGGCCTGTGCGCGATCGCGCCACCTCGCTCCGGGCCCACGAGCTCCCCCGTGCTGTTCGTACACCGCGGCAGTAATGGCGTCGTACGTCCTCGGGGGAGAGTCCACGTCGCCGGGCCTGCCGTGCGCTGTCCCTGGAGGCCGTCGGCGCTGGATCTGGGGCGCCACTGTTCGCGCGGTTTCGACACGTGAGGAAACCCATCACGCCGGCAGTCACTGCAAGTACTCTAGTACCACACTGCGAGCAGGGCCGGTAGATTCTCCAGTACTACTCTCGCCACTAGTGTATGTGTACTTCTGAATGTGTGCTCTGCTCGGGTGGACTCTTCGGGTCTCCACTTCGCAGCAGCAATGCCCATGTGGCCATGTGGGTGAAAGATTCTCATGTGCATGTGTTGGTAAAAAGTACTGTACTCTAAACTCACCTGGGAAGGAAATTTACTGGTGCCGACAGGAGGGTTAGCCTCGCTAATGCACGTGAATCTTGTGGCTCGCTAGCAGCTCTCATGGTGGGGCATACCACCATTGGCTCTTCAGGATCCCATCCATTGTCACGTTTGCTGTTCAGTTGATTATGGTTGAAACAGATTGCAAGTCAGAGAGAGGAGAAAATTGTGTTCATAGGCCGTCTTGTTGCTTTCATCAAAGAGAAAATGAATAATACTTTTAGAGTTCTGAAAATGAATAATACTGCCTGCTCACAAACAAATCCTAGCGTTGAAATTCGACAAGAGGTTGAATACGAACGACCAAAAGAGCGGTTGAAGCTGCAAGCTGAGCTCGCTATCGCGTGCATTGCATTTCTCTGTTCCTCTCTCCGGCGTGGTGGTTGCCCGATCTTTCCACGGCCTTTCGCCAATACGAAAACACGAACGGCGCATACGTGCGTGGACGCACCGATCAGTACACGCATCAGTATAAATCAGATAGAGTACTTTGCATTAAGATAAGCTGCAAGTGGCCCCCTTGTGCAAACTGGTCTGCTGATAGCTTGCCTTCCATGGCACTCAAAGTCCCGGCTGGTACCTAGGCGATTCTCTACACCAAGTCTCAAACCGACCGGAGAACACAAGAAAAGGAAGCGGAATCCTAAAGTAGTTAGCTTTTGACATGTTTAAGCAGTGATAAGCTCAGCGAAAAACATATCCTGTCCCGGATGCTCTGAATCCTGTCGGGCACGCCATTACGCGTTTGCGCATATGTATCGGGAGATCAACGTGGGGAATAAGCTCATATATATACATGCATAGTACACAAGTTGAATTTACGGGTCAACGCCATTTGCTCACCCCAAACGGAAGTCGGGTGGTCGAGTAGGAACAGAAACGTTTGTCAATGTAACCACTCAAGCGTGCCGATTGTACCACGGCATTTTTGCCTAAACAAGAGCCATTTAACACTGATAGAGCACAACATGTTTATTAATACGCACAATACTAAAATATATTATTAAATAGAGATACTAAAATAACCTAGCTAGCCACTCCTAAGTGTTAACAATGCTAACATAAGACAGATCCACAGGTTCAAAAAAATATTTTTCCGCCTTCTCTTTCGACTAACTCGGTAGGCCTCACATTATTAGGTCCCCTCATGTCTTGTAGCTTTTCACCCTTGGCACCAATTTTGATAGTAAGCAAGAGGCTATCCTTATCGAAAGGGAATTCATGCTTCTCGCGATGGAGTGCATCCCAATAGCCTCCTTTCTCGTTCGGTCTTACATTATCTTGGTCCCCCGATAAGTCGGCGAATAGCTCACACTTGCCAGCATTTTGTCCTTGCATCCAATACTTAAGAAGCTTGCACGGTCTAGTCGATGCAACAACGAGGTGAGTCCTATCGGAATTTCTCTTCTTAATGAAATAATGAGCAGCTCTCCTGCGTTTTCGAGAAAAAAAAAGTCCTATCGGAACTTATGGCAATGTTTAGGGTATGTGACATCGGATTGGAGCCCGGTTCGGTTAGCAGCGAGCATTCTTCTTCGTTTCTCATATTCCCATTTCCTCCATCGTCGAAGGGGACGCTAGGCACGGCCATGCCATTGCTCCTCCTCTCAAGCTTCTTCCTCATCGCCTCGCCGCCGCCCGCCCTCGCCATGAGTATTGACCAATTCAAAGATTAAAATACCTTTCACAATGACGCCGAACACAACTTATCACTAGTGTAGTATAACTGTATATATAACAAATAAAAGGACTTGCAACAAATTTCAGAGATGCTGCGGTCGGAGAGATTCAGGCAAACCGAAATTCAGGGCGTCAACAATGCAACTGATCTGAATAACACTCACAACATTACAGAGAATTCATTACACAGGAACTGCTCAGAAGAACAGAGTGATGTTTACAGGCGTTGTGCAACGATGAATGAAAAGACTATCAGTATCATCTCAGACGCACTGCAGCCTCTGTCTCTTCGGCGGATGAACCGTCACGTGCTTCTTTTTCTGGGGTAACGTCGACGTCACCTTCGTTTTAATCGGCAGCTCCATTGCGTCAACGTCGGCGAACCAAGGGTGCCTGAGCGCGGCGGCCGCCGTGAGCCGATTCTCTGGATTGCACGCGAGGAGGCCGCTCAGGACCTGGAATCCTTCCTCGGACAGCTTCGTCTCCGGGAACAGCTCGCGCAGGCAGTTGTGCTTGTGCACATCCAGTTCCGGCAGAACTACGGTGGCGAACGCCGTGGACGAGAACCCGGGCCACGACTCGTCGTCCGGCACGCCGAGCACGTCGAAGATGGCGCAGAGCTGGCCGTCCTCGTAGCAGCCCTGGAACAGCGCGCTGCCATTGATAATTGCCGCCATGACGCAGCCGAGCGACCAGGCGTCGACGCGCGCGTCGTAGTCCGTCATGTCCAGGAGCATCTCGGGTGCCTTGTACTGCAGCGTCCCGGCGGGCTCGTACGGCGGCGGCTCGGAGGTGGACATGGCCAGCCCGAAGTCGCAGAGCTTGACGTGGCTGCGGTCCTCGGCGACGAGGATGTTCTCGGGCTTGATGTCGCGGTGGACGATGCCGCGGCCGTGCATCTCCGCGGCGCCCGTCAGCAGCTGCCACATCACGGCCCGCACCGTCGACTCCGGAAACGACTCGACAAGGAAGTCGGCGATGCTGGGGCCCACGTACTCCATGACGAGGCTGAGGCTTGCGGTGGCCGGGTCGCGGACGACGCCGTGGTAGCCGACGACGAAGGGGATGCAGGTGCAGTCCTCGAGGAAGCGCGCCTCCTGCATCAGCTCCTTGGCAGGGTCGCCGTCGGCCGCGACGGTGTGCTTGATGGCCACGGTCCTGCCGGTGGCGCGGTGGCGCGCCTTCACGACGGCGCCGTAGTTGCCCGCGCCGAGGCTGCACGTCTCCACGTACTGCTCGGCGCTGCCGACGGCGATGCGCCTGCTCTTGCGTGTCGCCCCTCCTCCTCCTGCGGCGGCCGTGGCAGGGCGCTTCATCGATTTCTGATCGGTAGTGCTGGATCGGTTGACGAAACGAAGAGATCGATGACCCTCGGTTTGGTGGGGGTTGCCCTCCCTTATATGAACCGGGCGGTAGATTCGGTTGTGAATTCTTGGCTGGTTCGATGGAAGAAAGGATGATGCAAGGAGCGAGACGGCTTCAGCTTGACGCAGACACGACCCTTTTATGCACGTATGGAGGCGGCAGGGGGTTCAGTATCTCGGATTGCTGAAAGCGCGTGGCGCGTAAACAGAAACCATGTCGGACGCGAACGAAGCCCTGTGACGTCGACATCGTTCACCAGGTGATCGACGAAATGTCCGAGACCAACAGCATTGAGGTCACGTTATCTGTTGCGGCGTACCCCACTGCCGGGGTCCTGGTCGCTGCTATGTCCAGCAACTCGGAATGCACTGCCGGCGACCCCCTCACAACATCTTCAGCGCCAGCCCCACCGTCGTCCCGCTCAACGCCAACCGTCGTGCGCTACTACGTAGGCAGCGTTGGCAACTACCTCTTAGTAAATCTTGTTTCTGCATCCTGTAATCTTGCACATCGATCTGCAATGACTGTTGTCGTAGTACCTAGTAGCACCCTGAACAGTCTGCAATAAGTAATTGTAGCACCCAGTAGCACAATCACTATGTACACTCTGCAATGTTGCTCGGCATCAATCAAACCATTACCACCGTGGCGCACTCCGACAGGCAGAGCGGGCACGTCTGGCTCGCCCGGAGGCACCTGTCGACGTCGCAGCCGCGTGGAAGAAGCGCCCGCACGCCGGCACCACCCGCACGATCCCGTCGCCCTCGGCGTACTCCGACAGGCAGATGCCGCAGCGCTGCGCCCCCGCTTTCCCCTCCGGCCTTCCCATTCTTCTTCATGGCCGCCGCTGACCGCGAACACGTCATGATCGTGGCTGCCCCGAGCGCGAGCTCGACGTCGTGCACCGCGGCGGCGGCGACGATGGCGACTATCACCACCGCAATGGTGACGACGCCGGCGATCTCGAGCGCGAACGTTATGTGGGGGCTCATGCATGCTAGACCGCAGCGACCTAGAGAGCGAGCTCCGTGGCGGCGCTTGCTCTGCTTGCAGGTGTCGGACAGGGCAGCGCGACGGGCAACGTTAAGTAATACTTGGCGCGTTGCTGCAAACTTAAGATTCATTGCACTGGACCAGAGCTTTTCACCTTCCCGGGCAATGGCATCATCAAGGTCCGCCCAACAGTGAAACTTTTCAAAAGAAAAGGAAAAAGGTTTTCCTATCCGATAAACGTACGTTAGTCAAAGCTAGTCCTGGTTAACGATTGGCTTTTGGAATTCCTGAAAACAAGTGTATTCTCCGATCGATGAGTTATGAACAAAAGCAAACTGCTGAGCTAAATTCACATAATTGTTAAAGTACTTTTTTGGAGTTGCTGAGGCAGGTTCTGATAATTGCTGACATAGTACTAACATTAGTTTAGAAAAAATGTTGCAGAAGGTTTCAGAAATTGTTCATTAGTTGGGACTAGATTCCAAAAATAGTTAACTTCTGTTTAGAAAGTTGTTGAAATGTTTCAGAAAGCGCTTCTTCCTTTTCTTGAGAACAAGTGACCTCCGACCTCCGGTGTCCCGCAACGTTAAGTCCGGTTGTTAGGAGTAGAAAATACCGTTCATGCGTGCAACCATTTGCTTAATCTACCATGGCAAATATACCTCACAATATACATTTAGAAAATATAGTAATACGCATGGTACAAATTATTACTACAAAAGATACAATATGACTAAAAAGAACATATTCTAAATAACCTAGCCACTTCTAAGTGTTAACAATGCTAACATAAGACAACTCTACGGATCCAAGAAATATTTTTCCGCCTTCTCTTTCAACCACCTCGGTAGGCCTCACATTCTTGGGTCCCCTCATGTCCTGTAGCTTTTCACCCTTAGCACCAATTCTTATGGCAAGCAAGTGGCTATCCTTACCATAAGGGATTTCATACTTCTCGCGATGGAGCGCGACCCAATACCCTCCCTTCTCATTCAGTCTTATGTTATCCGGGTATCCTGGTAAGTCGGCGAAGATCTCGGACTTGCCAGTTTTGGGCCCTCGGATCCAGTGTTTAAGAAGCTTGCACGGCCCAGTCGATGAAACGACGAGGTGAGTTCTATCGGCGCTGATGGCAATGCCGTTAGGATATGTAACATTGGATTGGAGCACGGTTACCTGGTTGGTATGAGGATTGTACTTCATGATGCGACCTGTTGAGTCTCCCGTGGCGGTAACCATCTCATGTTGTGCTCGTGTGTATGTTGTGCTACTTGAGGTAAAGTAGACGTCTCCGGTGACTTGGTCGATGTCCACCCCGTTTGTGAAGCTAAGTGGAATGCCTTCGGCCTCCGTCACGAGCACGGTCGCTTCCCCGCCATTAGGCCCCACCCGCATGAGTCCCATGTATGCGTCAGCAATGTAGAGGTTGCCGGACTCGCGGTGGAATCGCAAGCCTAGAGGACGGCCGCACCAACTCTCCTTGGCGACGATTGGGAGCTCGGAGTCCGTTGTCACCGTGCAGTTATTCTTCGCGTAGCTTGGGCTGTATGAGAACGTCTTCCAACCGGCGCTCTCGCCTTCGTACTTGAGGATGCGTCCGTCGTTAACGCTCACGTAAGGCCCGGTGCCATGCGGATCAAAGGCGACACTCTCGGGGCCGATCACCAGATCCGGCAACTCCATATGCTGCGTTTGGCTGGCGTCGATGGGTTTTGTTACGCCGGGGCCTACGCGAGCCGCGGCGGCAGAGGGCAGGAGTAGAAGCACTAGAAGCGAGATCATCGCGAGCGGGGCGGACTTTGGCGTCCTCATCTTGGTTCCTCGGCGTCGCGACGATGGAGTACGTGAACTTTGTTCTATGATGCTGCTGCTGCTGCTGTTATCGTTGCATATGTTCTTTGGTTTGATGTGGAACGGCAGCGCACCCCGGCGTTCTTTTTATTGGGGCCTTCAGGGAGCCTAACGCCCGAGTCGGTGTTGACAACTCGATAGCCGATACCGATCCCGCGTCGCTCTCGCCAAATAAAGAACGAAAACGGAAGCAGTTTCCGTACCTGTGACAGTTTCTGTTCCAGTCTGGGTTGCGATCGGATCAAGCGCCTGTAGTCAAGATAAAAGACGAGAGATACAGGCGTTAACGAGCCCCGGCCCGCTAGGTCCCGATCGCTTCGCGGCAAGAAAGAAGATCGCAAGCAGTGCCAGCTTCCGGGGCTCCGTGGAATAATTTGGTATCCAAGCCTCGGATTATGAACAACTAACCAATAGACAGTCCATGAATGGCACTTCTAAAATACTTGTTAATCTAGGGCTTGTCGATTCGCTTGTCGAAGCCTGATAATGAATGGACAGCAAAATCATGTCGACGTCCACCGGCGGCGTTGGTTTTCGTCGTCCTGTTTGTTGAGGTCGTGCGACAGCGTCTCTTAAGGTAATACTGTGATACTGGAGGGCCAACTACCGGATCGCAATCATGGAGCTGTTCCTCTCATCACAGGATTATTATACGACCATAACCAAGATATGTCTGAATTATGAGCGTCATTCGAGTAGAATCAGCTGTTTGTCCGTTAGGCAGAAATATTGTTTCCCATTGGACCTTTGATTTAAGAGAGGGGAGGACAGGTGTCACGGATTATAGCGGAAAATCGTTAGCGACGAATCCAATCATTGTCGCACTAATACATGTCACACTAGAAGACGGCAGAAGGCATCATGGTTGCTTGCTGGTAGGAGCCGGGACACGTCCCAAATGTCAACGCGAGTGGCATTTGTGTGCTGTGCAGATATGTGATTCGATCGTCAACAAGCGAGTCCCTTGTTAAAACTGGTATCATACGGTTACTACAACCAGTAGTTTGGTAAAGAGCTCCGCACTCGATCGCAAAGGCATGCAGTCATGGGCGGCCGTAGCAGCAACTCTGAAGATGGCAGGAACGCTGCACTAGTACCTCTGCTCTTCAAATGTTCACATTGCTTAGCCCAATTTTGAGCTAAACAACATCAATATTTTAAGAATGGAGGTAGTATGTTCAATGCCTAACCCCACACAAACTGTCGTCAAACAAAGCATATGGATCGTACAAGAGAAAAATCGGATATCACACCCTTAAGAGATAGCTCACATACATTGGCAACTGGCAACATGTCTTAGATCCCAAGTACGAACCACCAACAAGAGCTATAAAGATGCGACTACAATCCCAGGCTCAGCTGGGACAGATGTAACAATCAACATACTGTATGACTAATATGTCACGGGCACCTATAGCTGACACAGTAATGATTCTTTGTCAACTCGGCCAGCGGTTCAAATAACTGGAAGTCGGGAACACCTATTGTCGACAGAGTTAATTTCCAATTCTATTGCCACAATTCAAGAAGCCTTTGCTGGCTCATCGATTATCGGCAAATCATCTTCATCGTCGTAGATGTTCTCCGCCATCTGCCATATCTGAAGGATGTTGTCCTCAGCTACGCCAGCAACCACCCAATCCTCACACGGATTCCATGAGAAATCAGAGATCTTGCTTGTATGGCCTCCGTGAATGAACAGGAGCTCTGGAGGGCCATCTTCCGCATCCTCTGGTGTCTGTTCTTGATCGATTCTGCGAGATAACAAAGTGACTATTTGAGATCAACCTATGATAGCTACCTGTATAGATTTAAGGCAGTGGGTAGCAATGTACTGAGCACAATTATTGCAACGAAAAAGATGCATATTATGTTTCAAGTAACATCACTTTGTCCATTGAATGCAATCAATTCTCGTCAAAATAAACAAAATATGAACTACATTACTCTCCGAAAGAAGAAACTGCACATTAATGGAAAGGCAAACCATAAAATAATATTCGAGGGTTTTCTTGAATGCTTGCACGAGCTTACCTGCTTAAGTCCCAGATCATGAATCTTCTGCCCAGACAACAAGATGCAAGAATTGTCTCATTCTTAGGGCTCCAGCCAACTTGAAACACTTCCTCTCTGACAACATAATATGCTAACAAATAAGAAATTTTGTGGTAAAAGAAACATTCTATATTTCAGAAAGTTATTATATGAGCTAAACAGGAGGCAATTGGACAATGTGAACATACTTGTGACAGTCGATGGTGTGCAGGGATTTATCGATCTTCCTAAGGTCAAATAATTTGACTTCTTGTCAGTAGAACCAGTAGCCACAACCCACTCATTGAAAGGATTGAAAGCAAGGCAGTTCACCTATAATAAATAAAGATGATACAATCATCAATAAAAACGAATGTCAGCATTCTTCTTTCAAGCATACGCGAATAGATCCAGAATCAAGAAACTGATGGTAACCAGCTGGCCATCACCATGCATAGGTACTCAACTAAACTGGTGGTATACGACTTCACTACCCAAAAGCATTGGAGAATTCTCTACCAGAGTGCCACTATTTTATCTCTAGAAAACAAGCATCAGAAAACAGGTCCTCATTGAGTTTCCTAATATCAGTTTTACAATCATATTGTTCACCTAGAAGGGTACGATTCCCCAGCTATGAAGTTTCAAAATTATAAAGACAATAGAAATCTCAAACATTTTAGTGTTTAACAATCCAAAATATACTAATATGACACAAGAAATGGAAATCCAGAAAGAAATATTGAAGCACGTGTTCATATTTAAGACAACAAAAAGGAGAAAATTGAGATCCAAAATTCAGGAGGATACACTTACCTCACCCTGGTGTGCCATTACAGACTGTAGGTGCAGGAGACCGCAAGTCCCAAATTAAAAGTTTCTGATCATCACCAACTGAGCCAAACAAGTATTCATGTCGCAAATGCCAAGCAACATCTTCAACAACACCATCATGATGCTCGACACACAATAAAATCAAAGTACTGTTATAAACATGGTATTGCAATGAACCTTAACTGTCAAAAAGGTAACCGCACAGATGAGATTTCGGGGGGGGGGGGGGGGGGGGGGGGGGGGGGGGGGGATAGAACATTCAGGTTTCAGAGAAAAATGCATTCAAAGTACGTTCATATCGGTGATTTACAAGCTGAGGTGGAAGGGGTGATTTTCAAAGTCGCTTTTACAAATCACCCCTCCCACCTCCCTTGAGCGCCCTCTTGGATCAACATCGTGTGGCTCAGATTGAAGTTTCCATAGTTTGCACAGAAGGGTTAGTTTCCACCAGATATGTTCTATATATATATATATATATATATATATAAACATTAGAATATGAAAGAATAAAGAATAATTTAAAAAATGTTCTGCACAAATCTCCAAATATTAACACTCAAAATGGAATCAAGCACATGAGCCATACCTAAAATATTTGAAGAGCGTCAAGACTCTTGTTTTTACTGTTTGCTTTTATGTCCCACAAGGAAATCTGAGCGTCATCAGGATTGCATGCACCATCCAGTGGAGGCTTGATGGGTGCTTGCTATAGTCGAAAACATATACTTCTGCACTAACTGTCTTTGTAGCAATTATAAATGAATTTTGAGGCATATAGCGAGCTCGATTAACCTCTCCATCATGATTTATCTGTTGAACTATTTGCACCTACAAAAGGAAGGGAACACATACTGAAACCACTGCACTTCCAAAGAAAAATGACAAGACCAAGATTACATGGAACATAAACTATACCACTGAAGACCTAATCATAGAATAGGGAAGTAGAATTACAGAAAAACCATAAATAAAACATTTTCTTAGACAGGCATGAATAATGTAGCTGTACACTAATCCCTGCAACTGCTTAGGGCGATCACAATGTGTGTGAAATGCCGGCAGTAAAATTTTGCTACCTGGTCTGTGCCATTGTGGAACCCGGTAATAAGAGAAGGAAGCTTCATGCCAGCAGCGAAGCTATGACCAGGTCGTAAACAGTTAACTATGGTTTCTCTATCCACTGATACTCTTTCTCTACCAGCGAGTTACAGAGCTCAGCAGAGTGAATGGTTTTGTTTTTTATTTTTTGGGTAACACCGATAATCAATAACCAGTTCTAAGCATTGTGAGATTTTCAACAACCATTACCCAATGATGTGGGACCCCAACTTATTACCCAAGTTAGCAATGAACATTGCCTTGCCCTTACAAACATCCTAAAATACAAATTGGTAATGATAACTGACTATTGACAAGCAGCAACCATTTCCATGGTGAAAGCAAAATTGTCCACATCATGGACCGAAGAAGCCAACAACCTATGAAAAATGACAAGCAAGCAATTAAAGTTATAATCCGATGTTCCATGGGAGGTTTCTCAAAACGGCACACTAAAATGCATGAAAGTCATAAATATTTCAGAACATAAGGCATTCCTCATGCAAAGGACAATCCAAACATATGGGAAAAACAATATCACAAAAGTGTGAAGGTATTGGTTCAAACTTTTCGCAGCAAGGGTGGCACAGGTTAAACTAAAATAATATTATATCAACATTTGTAGCTATTCATATGTTTGTTTGCAATCTAGCGTGAGACATCATCATAAATCAACAGCTCCTAACGTATATATGTTTCTTTTCAAAAAAATATAGATCAAGAATCTTAATAGGTGCCAGAATAGCATGATGAAAACAAGCAGGCATCCGCTTTCTACATCCAGGGGCGGACCTCGGCCTCATCCAACGACTCAGGCCATGTAACCAGACCCATATAAATTAGTTGAACCATGATAGCTACAGAAGAACTAAAAGGAAAAAGGAAGCCCAGACTCGGGCAACAGCCTGTGTTGCCCGAGCCTTGGGTCTGCCAGTGCCTACATCTTACTTATTTTCAGATGAGAGACACAGGGAAGTTCAATGACAACAATAGAATAAAGTGGAAGTATAATGATATAATGCACCAGCCATTCCTGTTGCATTTAAAATAAAAACCATATACATATGATTGATCGATACCAGTTCGCATGTTCACCCAAACAAATAGAAAAATGGGAATAACACCACCATACATGTCACTGTTGACTATTAACACTAAGAATCGAATAAAACAACAATCATCATACCAAACGTTTTCCTAAAAACTGAAATACCTGTAACTAAGCAATTTAATCCCTGATGAGATAATATATATATCAAAAAAGACTGACTAGGTACCCACAGGTCCCAAATCACAAGGCTCACAGAACAAAACTTCATCTCAAACAGTAAATCAAAAAAAAAGAAACAACCACAATGTCAATACACACTAGAAAACAATTCTCCACTGACATGCTAATCGTGAGATCCACAGACTAAAAACTACAATCATCAAAAGTCACATCATAAGTATCAAAGAGCAGGATAAGCCTTATTTGATTGTAACACAAGTTTAGCAAAGGCATCTTTGCCTGGTGCATGAACTTAGGTTACATGGTAGTTGGGACATTGTTAAATGTATGTGTACCAAATGCAGCATTCTATCGATGACTATCCCAACTATCTTGTAACTGCTCCAGTCCATACACCTTGTAAAGATGATTTCACTCAGCTGTACTAATGACCCAAGAAGATTTGATACCTTTGGAGCTAAATAAGTTTTTAGTTTACAGTTGACTTCCTTGGGACTGAGGCTCTTAATGATTTGGCTACTTATGGATCGAGTGATGACCTGTTTTATTTCCACAACTTAGACTCATTAAAGTTGGCATTTGAGTCTGCTGATAACAAGGACAGACCCGGTGCTAGAAGCTCCACACAAGGTGAGGCTGGGGAAGGATTATATGAGGCAAGCCTTACCCCTGCAATAAATTGCAGAGATGCTGCTTCGAACCCGGGACCTCTTGAGTTTGCTGATACATCAAACATATTTATTTAGGGTTGGATTTTTTTACTCCAATTACTAAAGATATAAGCAACTTCAGAGTTCACCTTCATTATGTTAAGAACAAAACCGATGTTCAAAATATGAACAAAAACAGGGGCAGCACACACTAAGCACAGCTGCATATAACAGAAAATTTTGAAATATGAGCTGACAAAAGTTTCCAAAGTTCTCTCTTAAGTATACCAATCGTAATACAGATACGCCAATTACAAAAAATCCAAAAGAGCTTTGACCAATAATATAAGTGGATCAGACCGTCGCATCAATGGTTTGATCATGTCAACAAAAATAATCTACTCCATGTACCATACTAACCCATAACCAAATCAACTGAGGGGCCGGTGTTTAAGTTCCCCAACAGGTGGGGATGCAAGTTTTCTAATTCTTGAGTCAGGGCCGACCACCGACCCAAAAACTCCCACGGATGAACTAAAATTCATCTCATCTTCACAAATCCATCGTGCAAACGTCCTAAGGTGTTGACCCAAAACTAACCGCGGGTGCCCATTTGTATCCCTATCAACAGGCAGCACTTCCTTTCTCTAAAATAACGGGTTCTGATAAAAGACCAAGAGTATAACAAAAGATTGCACAGGAGCCTACAAACTCGTTTGGAATGTCATACTGCAGCAAGAAACCCCAACTCGAATCCCTAAGTATACTTCACCATAGAATTGCCACTACAACACAGAGAGGGCCAAACATACACCTGATTAACACACTACCCGCACAGAAACCCTAACCCCTCCCAAAACACGCGGATGAAGAGGAAACTAATTCCTCCCCCACGGCAAATGTAGAATAATTTTGACAGAATATGAATCAGAGCGGGGCAAGGAGGCAGGCACAAGAAAATGAAAGGGTTACACAGTCACAAATCCGAACTAGTACCTTGGTGGATGCGGCCCCGAATCCCCCGACCTCGGCGTGGTCGTCTCCGTAGTCGCGCGCATCTGCCTCGGCGTCGTCGAGGGGAGCTGGACCTGCGCCAGCATCAGGTAGTTGGGCTCATTGTCGGAGGTGTGCATGCCGAGAATCATCTTCTGGACGGAGTGGTCCTTGCCAGGCGGCTCGACGCGGTCGGGGAGCCATTGCACGGTGAGGGAGGGCCACTCGAGCGCGTGAGTGATGACGAGGTCGTAGAGGAAGGGTGTGTTCTTCTTCCAGATCTTGTACTCCTCGTTGATGCGGCGCTCCTCCACCTTGGCGCGGTACTCCTCCTCGTCCGCCGCCCCGCCACCGTCGGCCTTCGGCATCGTCGATCGATCGGTCGGCTAAGGTTTGGGTTTTGGCGAGAGGAGAGGTTTGGGTTGGGGAGCGGGGCTGAAACAGCGGGCGGGAGGGCCGCGCGGCGGTAGTGACTAGTGAGAGAGAAATTCAGCCGGAACTTCTGTCTATTTTATTTGGGGATTTTCGTTTCTGATGCTGTTCTACGATTCATGCGTGGAACTCATGTCGCCCGCCTGGGCCGTTGCTTTGTACCGTTTGGTTTCCTGTTGGGCTTTATCTGGTTGGTTCAATAGGCACGATATACGTAGCTACCGTACTAACTAGTTCTCTTTTACCATGCTCAAAAAAAAATTAGTTCTCTTTTACCTATTATTATTATTATTATTATTATTAAACGCCCTGGTTCTCTCAAAGCAGACTGAGCCACGCCAGCCAAAAATGCATTAACGGTCGGATTATAATCTAACAGTAAATAAATATGCTTAACGAAAAAAATTCCAAAAAATCTAAATGTACAGATCCTTCGTTTAGAAAAAAAAGCATGCAAAAAGAAAAAAAAAAACAACTCATTGACACAACACAATGAACTATGTGCTAAAGTAATCTCACCGCCGTGGTGCTACAGTAGTCAATGGTGAGATAAAAACTGCATGAAAAAAAAGTAAATTACAGAGGTGCAGATTCCAGAAACTCTAGATCTACATCCTTCCTTCAGGCAAAAAGAACATTGGATTAAAACGAACGGAAACAGAAAAGATGACACGATCGCTACCCGCGCACTTGCCCCCGGCCGGCCACACTGCGTTCGCGGCCAGGCTGTCGGCCTCAAGCACCGGCGGCCGCCGTCACCACCGCGCCATGGAGAGAAGAGGGAGGGAGTGGAGGCAGGCAGCCACGCCTGCTCGTGCCACCTCCTAGATCCACTGCAGAGGGCGAGGCGGAACTCCACTGCCACCCTAGCCCCGCCTCACCATCGCGCCAGGCGGACACGCCAGGCCCAAGGCCCCCCGCCGCCTTCACCGCCGCGCCATGGAGAGAAGAGGGAGGGAGAGAGCGGAGGAAGGGCCGCACGCCACCACCGCCAGGTAGAAAGAGAGTGGCAGCGCGAGGGTAGAGAAGGAGCGGATTAGGGTTGCCCCTCTCCCCCCACTTTTATATTGGCAGCCCTAGACGGGCCCCGAAGGCCTTAGTAAGGCCTACTGGGATGAAAGCCAGCCTAACAGGTGGGCCCGTTAAAAAAAATGGGCAATAAAACCTGACACGAAAGCGCATGATACTTAAATAAATTTCTATTAGGCCAAAAATTTTTTGCGGAAACACTATGACGTATTTTTATTAAAATTCGGGGACTGTCAGTAATTAGAAAAATCATGTAAAAACTTAGAAACATGATATGTTTACAATTTCAACCTTCTATACTATCCACCACTACAGGAGAGGAGAGAGGGAGCGACGGTTAGGGAAAACAACTTTTTTAATAAAAGAAAAAATGGCCTGCGGCAAAATTTGGCCCGGCTTAACTTTAAGATTAGCAGGAACAGCCTTAAAATATTCCTCCTGTATTTTTTCACAATACAGTTTGCCATGTTAAAAATTATTTTTTTCCGCGGTCTGCATTACGTCTGAAACTATCTAAAACATACTCCTCTCTTTTGAAATATATAACACATTAGACTTTTTATTAAACTTTGACCAACAATATACGCTTAAATAATTAGTTTGATAACGTGAAATGAATATCATTGGGCATGTCATCAATAATATTCTAAAGTTAACTAATACAATAAAATTGCACATCAGTTAAATTAACTTATAAAATTAGTTATTTGCATAAATTTTTATAGCTAAGATGAAGGTAAAAGTATATAAAAAATCAAAACTTCCATATATTTAAAACCTAAGAGAGTATTATTTAAAAAATAAAAATATAAAAAATCGATCAACTGCGGGAAAAATACTTGCCAATTTATAGTATTAACACTTTATTTATGTGTTTCAGGGTGTCATCTACGAATATATTAACTCTGTTAAAAATTCAATAACTTTGTAGCTCATTCGAACACAATATTCCCAACAAATTCTACAACATGTTATGTAATGTATAACATATCGAAAAAAATATGTCAAAATAAAAACACCACAAGATTTACAAAATTTCAAAGCAATATCTATCACTTGACACGTGCAAATAAGTAAAACCAACAAGCGGTGGGCAAATAGCGCACCTTTTTCTAGTCATATTATAAGCAGAGATAGCACCACAACTTGGGGGCAGAGGGCATAAACTCAGGCTAACCTCTCAGATGCATGTATGTTGTGATCAAACTGGTGCTATTGTGTCTTCCTTACGAGGAGTTGTAGCTCGTTGTAGTGCCTTGGTATGCACTAAGGGGAGAAAATTTGCGGCATTGCTTAGAAGTTGGGTGGAGCAAGCAAGCTAGATGTTTAGAAATGTTTTCGAGCAAGGGGTGACCGGAGCCCTGGTTGGTCGATACCCAGTTCCGCCCTAGCTTATAAGCTACATAATTTTTCTTTAGTACCATTTTTCATTTGACCGCTACAGATATTGCAAACAAGAAATGTTGGAATTGCACGGTTTTGAGAACCTATGATCTTATATTTTTACAAATGTCCAGGATATTAGTGAACACACAAATATATAGTTAAGCTTGTCTGGTTGTTCCAATAGGTAGTGTCCTTTATGTTTGTTGCCATATATAACTGATATTTTTGTAGGATGAAGGCATGCCCTGCATTTTTCAATGAGCAGATGCAATACGAAAGAAGAAGTTGGATAGTAAATACCAAATAGAGCAAAGAGTCATAGAAAAGTTCAAGAAACTCCAGAATCTTATCAGCAACATACCAATGATCTTTGATTAGTAAAGTTTTACCTGTGGCATGCTGATACTGAGTTTGGATGAACACATCAAATGTTGCCTTATGTGGAATGTGGTGCTTCAACACCAAGAAGGTTGAATTCCACCTCACATCCATGTCCAACCCGCGGAAAGAGCTGGCCGAAGTCATTCCACACATTCGACGTGAGGTTGTGCGCCCTCTTGTGTTTGCATGTGCTCGCGGTACTGTCCTGTCATCGCCTGGCTCGCACCCCCAGCACCTGTGTCCTGCTCGCCAGGAATGTCATCAGTAGCCGGAGGCGGAGGAGGCATGGTAGTAGAGACCTAAGTGGACGACGTCGACGTGGAAGCAGCTGTGGGTGAGAAAGACGACGAGGGGAAGCAGCCGCCCAAGTGTAGTAGTCGTCGGTGTCATAGGGAAGCAGCCGCCATAGGAGAAGTAGTCTTTGCCGTCCTCGGAGAAGGCGCTACCATGGACGCAATGCGCACGCGGCGGCCATGGCGAACTTGCCATGGTCAGCCTTATCCGCCCCAGCAGGTGGCATGCGGCAGGCTGGTGGGTGCGACCAGGGCAGAGGCACGCGGCGTGGCGAGCTAGCGGGTGCGGCCAGGCAAGGGGTGCGAGGCCGCTGGAGGGGCGCGCGACGCGACATACGCGCCCGGCAGCAGCACATCTGGACAGCGGCGGCGAATCCACGGGTTTTCTTGCCGCGATGGGGGCGGGAGGGGCTGCACGACAGGGTTGGCTCGGAGGCGAGAGGAGGGGCGGGAGGCGGCGGCGCATCTAGCAGAGACAAGCTCCAACCACGCGACATTCGCGGAGCTACTCACCGGCGGCGGCTTGAGGCAAGCTCCAAAAGACGGCGGCGGGCAGGGTGGCGAGGAAAGAGAAGAAGAGAGGAAGAGAGAAAAATACTCCCTCCGTTTTTATTATATGACGCCGTTGACTTTTCATTGAACTTTGACCAACAATATAGATTGAAATATTTAGTTTTCAATGTGAAATGAATCATTGGATCATCATCAAAAGTACTTTAAGGTTAACTTATACACTTAGCTATTTACACAAATATTTTGAATAAGACGAACGGTCAAACGTAACGAAAAAAGTCAACGGCGTCATATATTAAAAAACGGAGGAGTGAGTAAAAGGAAAAGAAAAGAAAAAGTGACGTGGCGACATGGGGTCACACTAGCCCGTAGGACAAAACCACTCTCAAAAACCGAAAACCGCCAGGGAGGTAAATTGCAATGGGGTACTTTTTTTTTAGATTACACAGTACAACTCAGACACTCACAACGCACGCACACTCACCCCTTATGAACACACGTACGCAAACCCTACCCCTATGAGCATCTTCGAAGACTGAGCCGGCAAATCTAGAGATACGAAGTCACCACTGGCGCCTCGCTGTCGACGGGCGCGTCGCCTACCACTGAAAGCACAAAATGCGTGTTAAATCCTTGAAAATTCGCTCCCACGGGGAGTCGAACCCAGGACCTGAGAGGTGTT
>JAAXCT010003021.1:0-47578 GCA_012490785.1 Eragrostis nindensis | reverse complement strand
ACAAGCCCCCTGCCGAAGATGGCGTTGTAGGCGTAGGGCATGTCGACGACGTCGAAGGAGATCAACTCTGTGCGGTGTCCCGCGGGCCCAGAGAAGGAGACTGCGATCTTCACGCTCCCGAGGGCGTGTATTGGCTCTCCCCGAAGCCGACGAGGGGGCTGTCGGAGGCCCGTTGCTCAGATCGGGGGATGCCCAGTTGGTTGAAGACGTCGATAAAGATGACATCAGCAGAGCTGCCGCCATCAATAAGCACGCGACGGACCTCCGTTCCGCGCATGTTGGCGTTGATCACGAAGGCGTCCTTGTGCGGGTATTCCATCGGGCGAAGGTCGGCCTGAGTGAAGGTGATCGGTACGTGCGACCAGCGGCATTGAGCCAATGGCGGGTGGGCGGCCACGTGGTTGACCCTTCGCACGTAGTCGCGACGCTGCCTCTTCGAGGCGTATGGCTGACTGGAGCCCCAGTGATGGCCAAGATGATGTTGTGGCCGGTTGGATGGTGTTCCGGAGGCGGGGGCAGGGCCTCGCCCGCTCCGGAAGCCCCATGTACGACGTTGACTCCTCGTGCGGCATCGGCGTCGCGGCGCTCCCTTGCCTCGCGCAAGGCGGCGATTTGGGGGCACTGCTTCGACGTGTGGCCCTGGTTGACGCCGTGCACCTCGCAGTATGGGTCGCGAGAGCTTCGGTTGTTGTATCGGCGACCGTTGTCGGAGTGCCGCGAATTGTTGCGCGAGCCGCCGGAACGATTGTCCGTCCTCTGCGGGCTCCGGCTTTGGGAGTTGTCGATGTTGTGGACCTCTCGGCGCTGGGAGCGGTGGCCTCGGCGGTCATCCGGGGGTCGTCGCTTCGTTCGTTGTGACGCTTCCCCCGGTCGTTCTTCTTTTGGGTTGCTCGCGCCTCCTTCTCGCGCCGGAAGTCTTCGTCGGCACGTGCATGTGCTTCCAGGATTTGCAGCAGGTGAGTGCAGGTCTTCGGCTCGGTCCTTCGGATTTCGGACCGCGCCGGGCAGAGGCTCATGCCCTTCGTGACAGCTTCGATGATGATTGAATCGGGCACTCCCTCCACCTGGCACTTAAGATGGATGAAGCGCCGGGTGTAGTCTTGCAGTGACTCGCCGTCCTTCTGCTTGCACGCCTGAAGGTCTGCCGCCGTGACCTTCGCGGCGTAATTGCCTTGAAAATGGATCTGGAGCTGGTCCCGAAGCTGCTCCCACGAGTAGATGCTGTTCGCCGGCAGCTTGGTGTACCATGTCTTGGCGATCCCGCTCGAAGCGAGGACGAAGGCCTTGGCCTTGATGTCGTCGTCGCCCCCTGCTGACTCGATGGCGGTCTCGTAGCTGATGAAGAACTCGCGGGGGTCGGAGGTGCCGTCGAAGGTCGGCAGCTTCGCCGAGATGAACTTCCGGGGCCACGCCACCGATTGTAGCCGCGCGGAGAGCGGTTGGTTTGTGTCGGAGGAGCTTGCATGACGCTTGCTTCCGCTGGAGTGGGTGTGCCTCTCGTCGCGCTCTTGGCGGTGTTCCGGCGTCTCAGCCTCCGACGACCGGTACGTCGTAAGGTGTTCAGCTGCGCTTGGAGGTGAACTTGCTGTCGACGCGCGGCTTCGGCTCGAAGGCGATACGTTTCTTCGTCTCGATCGAAGTTCTCGAGGGCGCGCTGCCTCAGCAGCCGTTCGTCGGCTTCGCGAGCTTCGCGGTTGTACGCCTCCTGGAGTTCCGCCAGACGCTGCTCCTCGGCCACGGCTTCGGCGAGCCCCCTCTGGCTCCGCGCTTCGGCTTCGGCATTCCTGCGAGGTGGTTCCATCGTTTCGTCGCGGCGTTCGATGTCGCCCGTGTCGATGTTTTCTTCTTCGTCTTCGGAGGAGCCTTCGGCGCCTTCGGCCGCTTCCTCCACCGCTGGAAGGTTGGCGTTGGTTGCATTGTTCTCCGATGGTGGCACCGCCGGGTCCGATGCCGAAGGAAGCGTCGATGCCGAAGGGAGCGTCGAGCCGCTGGGGAAGGTGCGGATTGTCGTCAGCGGGTCGACGCCTTCGTCCGAAGCCGCCGACCTGGTCTTCTGGGTACCTCCTGCCGGAAGGTCAGTTTTTGATTTTTCAGCCCTCTTAGTCATCTCGCCGTGGCTTCTTGTTCGATCCCCACGGACGGCGCCAACTGTTGTGGTTACAAGCCTACAATAGTAGAAGGGGGATCCTCCAAGGGTCTACCACAAGTGAGGGACCCCTGGGAAGGACCTATGAAGGGATCAAACAAGAGCCACGAGAGGTAGGTAATTAAGAGCTTGTATTCAATGCCTTGCCTTGAGGGTGGTAGGGGGGTATTTATAGGCTGATACACCCCTACAACCCTAGAATTACAAGTACCATATTGCCCTTACTCCAGGGCACTATGGTCATTTCCTTATTACAATGAGGGATTCCCTAACCCTAGTGGGCCAGAGGCCAACATACATGGGCCTATTCTATACTATACATCATCTTGGGCCTTGATGGGCTTCATAGCAGGCCAGGCCTTTGGGCCAGGGGGAGGGGGCACAGTGGGCCTCCCCCAACAATGTTCAACAACGCCGGCATCGGCGGCGACGCGTGCCACAGCATCCGGGACAACACCAAGGCGGATTTCGAGCGCGTGCTGGCCGTGAACCTGACGGGCCCGTTCCTCGGCACCAAGCACGCGGCGCGGGCGATGGTGGCGGCCGGGGCCGGGCGCCGCGGCGGCTGCATTATCGCCAAGTCGAGCATGGCGTCGGCGGTGGCGGGCATCGCCTCGCACGCGTACTCGTGAGCCAAGCGCGGGCTGGTGGCGCTCACGGAGAACGCGGCGGCGGAGCTGGGCCGGCACGGGATCCGCGTCAACTGCGTCCCCCCCGGCGGGGCCGCCACGCCGCTCGCCACGGCGTACGTGGGCCTGGAGGGCGACTCGTTCGAGGAGGCCTTGGAAGCCGTGGGGAACCTCAAGGGCGTGCGCCTCAAGGTGGAGGACATCGCCGCCGCCGTGCTCTTCCTCGCCAGCGACGACGCGCGCTACATCAGCGGACACAACCTGCTCATCGACGGTGGCGTCTCCATTGTCAACCCATCCTTCGGAATCTTCAAAGATTGACACCCATTGTATTCACACTTTGTGATCCCATTCCCCTGCTAGCATGCGTTTCCGGTTCGGCGAGCGTGGTTTGTTTCGCAGCCATTTACGTTGTCTTCTCTGGAATTTGAAGAATGCATGTCTCACGCCTGTGTCACGTGGGCAAGCCCGATTTGGTAGAAGTGTTTGTTACTTACGGATTTGTTTTTTCTGCTTCTTGCATCTATCTAAACTTCAAGGGGCAATTGCAAAACTGATATTGTTTTGCATATCAATTCAAATAGTCTTCTTTTCTAGACTTTGCAAATCGGTTCTGATTTTTGAATCTGAACACATGAGTACTAGGTGCGCTATTCCGTTAGGAGCTCTTAACTGTGTTAAGTTGCTTGCAAAAAGACCAATATGCACTCTGCAAAATCGGTCATGCTTTAACAAAGAATTGCAAATCTGTCTTGTTTTGATTACAATCAATATGAAACTGGAAATTCATATATTTGAATGCTTTTGTAACCAAATTTAAATGATTTTTAATTTTTTGCATTAACTTAAAATCTGGAAATAATTTGGCAGCATTTCACTCTGAATTTTAACCAAAATTGATCACCAACAAGCAACAATCACATATAATTTCCTATAGTTGCTGCAGAACTCAAACTAGTAGCCATCTATTCAAATCGTTGCCCTCGTCTTCTATGGCCCTTTGCTAAGCAAGAGTATGAAGCTATGAGTAAGTAAGTACACAAGTGCATAATAAGCAAAACATATATCACTAGAGATAACAAGGAGCACAAGGAAACAATTGTCAAGCAATCATATGATAAACACAATATCTACTACAAGCATATAAGATAAACAAGATAACAAGTGCAAGTAGTAGAGAGTGAGAGATTGCTCATGGATTTTCCCGTGGTCTCGAAAGGATGGCGTCTTTCCCTACTTCATGTTGGGTCACTCATGTTGGAATATTGACCTAGTCCCTCCGCTCAAAACGATCTCCTCCGGAGCACACTTCACCCTCCAAATGAAGTCATAGGTGCGTCCCGCGGGCCAACCCGCATGCTCATAGTGGTGAGACTATCGAGCAGTTGAGCGTGTTCTGTTCAGATGTGGTTGTTGGCATTCAAGACATAATAAGAACAGTGAGTTCTAGTGAGGTGGGATCACAACAATCTCGGATACGACCAAACCATAAAACTCGATTCGATCCAAATTAGTCGACTCATCTGGCCAAGCATCCACAATGGCAGTTTTTGGCCCAGTTGGCAGAGCGCATGTAAATCGATGGGCTGTTCAACCTTCACGGGCGTGGGGTGGGGTAGGTGGGGTGTTTTTTGCAATAAACAAACTTATATGGTATCAAACTAGTTGAGTTATGAGATGGAATTTGCAATTAAGCTTTACATATTTATTAAATATTTGTCCTTCAGGGTGGCTATAATTCAGAGCACCAACCTTAGTAAAAAAGAACTTTTGAGAATACCTCCTCATGGTGACAGTTTTTTTTTTCCGAGGGGATGGTGATAGTTCACTTTCTTGGCTGCATTTGCCTTTTAAATTAGATTTGCATTCAAGTGATTCTTGCCTTTTAAATTTGACTTGTACTCAAGTCTCTCGCGCCTAACCATTTATTTTGATCTCCCACCTAACCCTTGAGAACGGCACTTGCTGGCTGCTAGAAGTAATTAGATAGTACTTGATACGTACACCTTCTCTATGCATGGTATCCTAAGTCTCTGATTCGAAAGGCCAAATTCCTGTCGTGTAGTCGAAGGTGTGTGTGCACAAGTAACATGTGTACTTGATTACGAGTGACGAGTTAAGTATGTACAAAATAATTAAGTTGGTTAATTCAGAAAAGATGCTGGATTATTTACCCGTTGGCCGACCTCCTAAATTATCAGTGGCCATGGTACAAATGATAGGAGAACTGGAGAAGAGAGCAATCAACTCTGTCGTTATAAGTGGAACCGTCTAACAAATGCAGTTTATATATGTACTGGGTGCACGATGATAGGATAACGCAAACACAACCACTAAATTTGTTGTGTACTAGGAAAACGCCCTATAAGTAATCACTGTCACCAGCATCGCAGCACCAACCTAGGCCGCTCCTCTTCCTCCTCCAGCATTAATAATGGAGCTATCACCATTGCTCACCGTGCTTATCATGGTGATCGCTGCCGCCATTCTCTGCAAACTCAAGGACAAGTCCCACCGGGTTTACAACCTCCCGCCGGGGCCAAGGCCATGGCCAGTCATCGGCAACTTCAACCTGATCGGCGCGCTGCCGCACCGCTCCCTCCACAAGCTCTCCCAGAAGTACGGCCCGCTTATGCACCTCCGCTTGGGCTCCTTCTCCGTCGTCGTCGGCTCGTCCATCGACACGGCCAAGTTCTTCTTCAAGACCCACGACAAGCTCTTCCTCGACCGACACCGGACGGCCGCCGGCAAGCACACCACCTACGACTACGCCGGCATCCTGTGGTCACCCTACGGCGCGTACTGGCGCCAAGCGCGCCGCATCTGCGCCGCCGAGCTGCTCAGCCCGCGCCAGCTCGCGTCGTTCGAGCACATCCGCGCCAACGAGGTGCGCGCGCTCGGGCGCGGCCTCTTCTTCACGGCCTCCTCCTCGCCGCCGGGCCACGCCACCGTGGTGCGCCTCAACAGGGACTACCTGGCCCCGGTCAACATGAACGTCATCACGCGGATGATTCTGGGCAAGCGGTTCTTCGGCGAGGGCGCGGACGCGGCGGAGGGGCCCGTGACGTCGCTGGCCGAGTTCATGTGGATGATGGAAGAGCTGATGCTGCTCAACGGCGTGATCAACATCGGCGACTGGATCCCGTGGCTGGACTGGCTGGACCTGCAGGGGTACGTGCGGCGGATGAAGAAGCTCGGCAAGATGTTCGGCGCGTTCATGGACTACGTCGTCGACGAGCACAGCGAGCGGCGGCGACGCGAGGGCGAGGGATTTGTAGCCAAGGACATGGTCGACGTGCTGCTGCAGCTCGCGGACGACCCCAGTCTAGAGGTCAAAATCGACAGGATCGCCGTGAAGGCGTTCACGCAGGAGTGCAGGACCTCATCGCCGGCGGCACGGAGAGCGCGGCGCTTACCGTGGAGTGGGCCATGTCGGAGCTGCTGAGGAAGCCGGCCATCTTCGCCACGGCCACCGAGGAGCTCGACCGCGTCATCGGCCGCGGCCGCTGGGTAACCGAGAAGGACGTGCCAAACCTCCCCTACCTCGAGGCCATCGTCAAGGAGGCCATGCGCATGCACCCCGTCGCGCCGCTCCTCGCCACACGGGTCGCCACCGAGGACACGACCGTTGGCGGCTACGACATCCCCAAGGGCACACGCGTGCATCTTAACATCTGGACCATCGGGAGGGACCCCGCGCTGTGGGACGCGCCAGATGAGTTCGTGCCGGAAAGGTTTGCTGGGAGAAAGATGGACGTGAAAGGGCAGGACTTCGAGCTGCTGCCGTTCGGCTCCGGCCGGCGGATGTGCCCCGGCTCCAACCTGGGGCTGAAGATGATACAGCTTATCTTGGCCAACCTGCTGCATGGGTTCACCTGGGGGCTGCCAGATGGGATGACGGCGGAGGAGTTGAGCATGGATGAGGTGTTTGGGCTGTCAACGACACGCAAGTTCCCGCTCGAGGTCGTCTTACAGCCTAGGCTCCCAGCTGAACTCTATGCATGATGCAGCATCGATGGGATTTCCCTGCAAGAGGATCTACTCAGGCAGGTTGCATGTGTGCGTGCATTTGTGTTGTAATGCATCTCTGGGGCTCTAGCAACTGGCAACTGCAAACAATAAGGTCCGTTCACTACTGGAAACCGGGATAGCCCTGTATGCAGCGAGAAACGCACAGGGAAAAGCGTCATCCGTTGTTCTAGTGGTATCTATACTGTATTGTAATGTCCGCAAGTTGGTTAGTAGTGTAGTTTCATTTTAAGCTTTAGATATTTTGTCTTTAATGCAAAGATACAACATTTTCCAAACATTTTGCATCTAAACAGTATAAATAGAACACACATTTAGTGAAACCACCATGATAGAATAGCCAAAACTCCTTGCAGACACAAGTTTAGATGTTTATAAAAATTAAAGTAACAATCAGAAGGTGGTCTCCAACATGTATACAATAGTCTAAAATAAACTTAACTTTTGAGTATAGAAATAGCTAATCATGGAGAGAGAGAGAGAGCAGTACATGTGTTGTGCTTTCGTCCTCTTATTTTGTGATTGTCACTTTTCCAAACTCATTAACAAACTTGATTTTGAACACTAAATGTTATATGTGTGTTGAAGACCACCTGTCCCATGTATCTATATTCATTTTAGAACTTTTGAATACTTCAAATTTGGTTTTGCACGACGTTTTCATGATTCCAGGAATGAGTGCGGATTTCACTTAATATTATGCCATATAGATAGACAAATGTATTCTCCCAGCTTTAAGATAGCAATTGCGCATAATATTACGGGAGTAGTTGTTGTTTAGTCGCTTAAGAATAGTGTGCTGATTTATACCTATATGTTGTTTTAGCTAACATGACTCAGATCCAGCCTAGTCATGCCTTGACGTTTGAGCACTAGTTTTTCCATCTAAACATGATTAGTTAACATAAGATGCTTCCAAGAAAACCTAACGCAGTGTTGTGTCGACGACACAGAAGGAGAAAAAAAACCATGACATTCGCATCGGGTAGCTGGTTGCTTCAATATATAATTGTGAATGGCGTTTCACTAGCATGTTTGTCATCTTTGTCGAGAAAAATGTCACCTGCTCATGAGTTGAGTTTAATTTGTAATGCATAATATATGATGCAATGAATAATACATGAGTTTCATACTACTGGATAAAAGTTCAAATGATTTGTTAGTAGCAAAAGCACTTTCAGTGAATAATACACACAAGTTCTCGCTCTGATCCTCAGAATAAACTGGTTATTTACAACATGGGTACTCTTTGATAAATTGCCCACACAAGTAAGACTAAGATAGGTTGTCCTAAAACTTCTTTTCCTCCTCCGGTTAGAGTTGTAGCATAACACACGGGACCTTTTTCGTTTCCTAGCGCCCTAGAGTACTAGAGATTCTTTTTAGCAAATGAATATTACTATTATTTTTATGAAATTAGAGTAGTAGAACTGCATTACAACACAAATGCAGGCACAATATTATGTTGATTATTACAATATACTTGAGTCGATCCTCATGCAGACAACCTCATACATGATGAATCATGCATAGAGTTCAGTTGGGAGTCTGGGATGAACAATGACCTCGAGCGGGAACTTGCGCGTGGTTGACAGCCCAAATACCTCGTCCATACTCAGCTCCTCCTTCGTCGTCCCCTCCGGCAGCCTCCACGTAAATCCATGGAGCAGATTGGCCAAGCTCAATTGTATCACCTTCAGTCCCAGGTTGTAGCCGGGGCACATCCGCCGGCCAGAGCCAAACGGCAGCAGCTCAAAGTCCTGCCCTTTCACATCCATCTTGCTCCCGACGAACCTCTCCGGCGCGAACTCTTCCGGTGCTTCCCACAGCGCGGGGTCCCTGCCGATGGTCCACACGTTGATGAGCACGCCTGCGCCCTTGGGGATTTCGTAGCCGCCGACGGACGCGTCCTCGCGTGCGACGCGCGGGATGAGGAGCGGCACGATGGGGTGCATGCGCATGGTCTCCTTGACGATGGCCTCGAGGTAGGGGAGGTGGGGCATGTCCTTCTCCGTGACCCATCGGCCGCGCCCGACGACGCGGTCGAGCTCCTCGGTGGCCTTATCGAAGACGGAAGGCTTCCGCAGGAGCTCCGACATGGCCCATTCCACGGTGACGGACGAGCTCTCGGTGCCGCCGGCGATGAGGTCCTGCGTGAACGCCTTGACGCCGACGCGGCCGAACTGGACCTCGAGCGTGGGGTCTTTGGCGAGCTCCAAGAGCACGTCCACCATGTCCCTCGCCACGAATCTCTCGCCCTCGCGCCGCCGCCGCTCGCCGTGCTCGTCGACGACGTGCTCCATGAACGCGTCGAACATCCTGCCGAGCCTCTTCATCCGCCGCACGTACCCCTGCAGGTCCATCCAGTCCAGCCACGGGATCCAGTCGCCGACTTTGAGGACGCCGTTGAGCAGCAGCAGCTCGTCCAGCATCCACTTGAACTCCGCGAGCGACGACACGGGCCCCTCCTCCGCCGCGTCGTCCCCGCCGCCCTCGCCGAAGAACCGCTTGCCCAGCACCGTCCCTGTTGAGCTGCACGGCGCGACCCGACGCGGACGCCGCCGCGAAGAGGCCGGGCACGAGTGCGCGCACCTCGTCGGCGCGGATGTGCTCGAACGATGCGAGCCGGGCGGGGCTGAACAGCTGGGCGGCGCAGATCTTGCGCGCGTGGCGCCAGTTCGCGCCGTAGGGCGACCACGTGATGTCGGCGTAGTTGTAGGTGGTGTGCTTGCCGGAGGCCGTCTTGGGTCGGTCGAGGAAGAGCACGTCGTTGGTCTTGAGGAAGTACTTGGCCATGTCGACCGACGAGCCGACGACGACGGAGAAGGAGCCGAAGCGGAGGTGCATGAGCGGGCCGTACTTCTTGGAGAGCTCGTGGATGGAGCGGTGCGGCAGCGCCGATGAGGTTGAAGTTGCCGATGACCGGCCACGGCCTCGGACCCGGCGGGAGGTTGTAAACACGGCGGGACTTGAGTTTGCGTAGGATGATGGCAGCGATCACCAGAGCAAGGAAGGTGACACAGAATGGCGATTGCTCCATTGGCGTTGCCTCGCTGGAGACTGAGGAGGAGGGGTGGTGTTACTCAGAGCTGGCTTAACACGGGCATGGAACGACGCAGGAGGTACTTATAGGACAAACTAGGTGAATTCCCCGCGCGTTGCTACGGGAGTTTAGTGTAAAATTTAATTAGCACTGAAGAATTCAGAAAAAGGATGAAGTGGTAGGTTTATTTTTTGATGAAGAAATGGCTGGTACAATGTTGGTGCTGTCATCTATGGAATGTAATTTGAAGTCTATGATAACTTGAAATCGAAATATAATGAATGGACTAAATTCAATTTGTTTGTTTGGGGTCCTCTTGAATTAAGATTCCATGGATGTATGGTTGTCCCTTCCGTATATACTCAACAATGATCATGTGATTGTTGTTTGGCAGTTTTGATGTGATGTCTTGAACCTGAGTTTCGTTTGTGAGACTGAGACAAACATTTGGACTTGTGGCATCCTTTAGCTGATTCATTGCATGGAGGAATCTACTTTGTTTCTTCTTGGTAGAACTGGGTGAAGAGGGATGAAGAGGACCATATGAAGATTGTGGCTGGATCCTGATCCAAAGTAGGCTTGTGGTTGTTAGTAGCGAAGAGACATGTTTTAAAAACGTAAATATAGATGATAGATTAGTTCATAGGAGAAAGAAATATAAGGAGATAAGTAGATGCGAGAAGAAAGTGAAACCTGGTGGAAACCTGTTGAATTGTTGTTGATGCTCCTTTGGTTTTGGCTATGAGAATGTGAATAGCATAGGATTGACGAAGGACGATGTAGTATTGGGAAAATATAGTCGTGCCTTTTCGTTATATAGAGGTCATATTGAAGGAGGATGTGGTATTAAGACTGCAGTTATTCCGTGATAAAAACAAATTAATGAGATTCATTAGCATTGTTGCAAATACCGCGACGCATAAAGAAAGGTGTTATTGGAAGGAATCTTTATTGGGGAACAATGAAAGATTCAGAGAGGACAAATATTTTCATTAAAATAAAATGAATCAGAGCAGTATTGTGAAAGCTTGATGTTTCCGCACTCTGCTCAGCTTGTTCTTTTGTGGTAAACTCGATTCTGTAGATACATTTGAGGTAGTTTGTTTAATGCGTTCCGGAGGTTGAATCGATGGTAATTTGAACATTTGGATGGTTTATTTACTTCGCTATGATGGATAACGGTAATTGTCGTAGGACCTATTTGACATGTATGAAATGGAAAAATATATAAATTGAAGTACTTATAAGTGTATGAAGTAAAACTGGAGAGAACTGTAGGAAGTTACATAAGTAGCATAATATAGTGCGAAACGGAAAAATTCAAATTGTATTTGAACGAAATGACATTCATGGTGTGGTAATGTGATGCTGGAGAAAGGGCACGTAATAAACTCCAGCCGCGGCTACCTGTGAATTGTGAAGGTCTAAATATATATGAAGCGAAGGTGCAATGTTTGTAATGAAACAGGAAATGTGATGTCGTTAATATATTTCATATTTTTTAGTACCTATATTTTGTTGATTGGAAGTTCGTTTTGGCTGGAATTTGTAGTATCCTCTGAATTGTTGTCAGCTGCCAATCTGTATTTGAAACGAATTTTAGGAACGTATGATGGGAGAAACAATGAATATAGGGAATGGATGTAGTACTTATGACGTTTAGGAAGAGCGCTCGATGAAGCCTGATTCGTTGCTTCACTATATCTGCCTTTTGGAAATGTAAGGCTTTCTTTGCCTTAGAGCTCGAAAGGGGGAATGTGAACAATTTTAGAATATATGGATATTAAGTTACGAAATTAGTATTACTATATCTGACAGGAGGAGTTAACCCATTCAGACTCTGTGTTGTTTGGAGTCTTAGGTGGTAAAGCAGGCAAGATAGTTTTATCCTGAAATTGCGGAAACATTTGTTAGCAAAAGATATGTAATATAGAGAAAGTTATTAGAAGGGAAGAAAAGAATACTAAATAAGAGGATGGCCTCTGAACATGGTAGGTTGACGTCTGAACATGAATTTTCAGAGCCGTAGTGTAACCTTTCAGACCCTGTGTTGTTTTGAGCTATAGGAGGTACAACAGGCAAGATAGGCATATCCTGAATCCGGAAAAATGAAACAGCCAGAACGTTTGTTATTATAAGAGAAATAGTATAGAGAAAGTTATTATAGAATGTGGGAAAAAATACTAAGTAAGAGGATGACCTTGGGACTTGGTAGCTTCACGGATGAGCTTGAATTTTCAGAGCAGGATTGTGACCTTTCAGGCTTCGTGTTGTTTTGAGTTGTAGGAGGTAATGCAGGCAAGGTAAGATGTAGCCTGAAACCGTTAAAACATTTGTTAGTATAAGTTGTATCCTGAAAGGAAGAGGAGCAGACCCACTGAAACCAACAAAATGAGGACGTCCACTGGGACCATGCAAAATTTTAGAGATATGTAAAATAATGGTAGAATGTGTAAAATAAAAGGGCAGACGACAATTCATGACCTAAGGCAACAGGCTGCGACAACAGAACACTTGTAAAGTAATAATATGAACATTTTTTCTTACCCAAATGAGTGAAGGAAACCAAATATCTTGCTATATATATCCAAAGGAGAAATCAAACAGACTTGGAGCAGAGGGCCACGTACATGAAAATGAACAACTGTATAGGTGCACAATTGTAATGTTAGAATGCTTAAAAATAAAAGGCGATGAGGACAGCTGAACACTTGGACAGGTTGAGTGTTTTATTTTACCTGAACTGGTGAAGAACGTCAAAACTGTGGCTATATCTAGAAGGTAAATCAAATACAAATGTTGCAGCGGGGATCCATTCACACGAGTAGAACAGCTGCAGAGGTTTTAGTAAGGGACATTTTATCAAACACTTGGAGTGCAGGAAACAATGGTAAAAATCTGAGATGACAATGGCAAAAAAAATGGAATGGATAAGTTTTAAATTGTAGAACCTGTATGAATCGAGGCCGAAAGCAATAGCAGTGGCAACCTGGAGCGCAGGGCAACAGCAAGAAACGATTGATAATGGGAGGCAAGAAAGAGCACCTAGACTGTAGGGGCGGGAGGGGATTTGATGCTTGGATTGGTAACTTGCGCAATTGATGCGGCATTATTGCCATTACACTTGCTAATTGGGCAGGCTCTCCTTGTGTAGCCATTATTCGGAGTTGTAATGGTTGGAGAAATCGTTGTAATGGTTGGAGGAAAGAAGGAAGTGGGGAGATGACAGAGGAGGAAGACTGCAGGAGGGAGGGCAGAGCACGAAGAGAGACAGAGGAGGAAGGAACGGACAGGATGGGCTGCTGGCCGGAATCCTATGGATGAAACAATTCAGGTGACGTGGCCTCTTGAGAGTTGAGCTTTATAGGAGTAAATGACCTTTAGTGGGTTGCATCTATATAAGATACTAGGTGAATTCCCCGCGCGTTGCTGCGGAAATTTGAGAGATATTTTGTGTTGAGCATTGGAAGAATGAATAATTTATAAAAGACAATATAGGCATATTGTCCTGTCACAGTATTAGCATAATTTGTAAGTAGCAGCATGCGTATAACAGGGCAAATATAATATAGTAGGGTGAATAAAAAAAGTGTACAACAAAACATATAATAATTTGGACAATGCCACTTGTTACATGCCCTCTTTCAAATTCATCAATAACAAAAGGATAAGGGGAAGTTTCCTAGGATCATCATAAAAAAAAAGAACAAAAAGATGGGCATGGGAAGTTGGGAACCAAACGGCTTCTCATTTTGATGATCAGCATACCAACTAAAAATGAAAAAAAATATGCTGGCAATTTTGCGAATCATAAAGATCCAATTATTCAATATTCGTAAGATAATATACATTTATGGAAGATGAATGCATGGGTTGAGGTCTTGCATCTCGCATCTTCCTGCTCTTGCGATCTGCACCATATGACAGTCAAATAAGAAAAACAAAATAGGAGCAGGAAACTAAGGTGAAGCATAAGGGGAAAGAAAATGAAACATGACAGGGAGAGATTGTTTGAATAGAATGACTTCTCTATAGCATGGCTGCTTTGGGAGAAAGGCATGGCTACATGTGATGGCAGTGGTGATGACGCCACACAAAATGTGCTATTTATATATAACCGAGAAGGAGCCAGGAGTAGGAAGAAACAATTGCACTTAATGGCATGAAAGAAAATAAATACTAGTTAATAACACTTATGAGCTATCCTTCATCCATGAATAATTTAGTTTTAGAGACGGTGAGCACCCTCAAAGGTGCAAAATAGTGAGGGATGAGAATTAAGGCGGTGACCAAAAATTAAGACATCGGTTTCAAAATGGATGTAACCTGCATGGTTGGTGCTAATGGAGAGTAATACTAGCCATAATGGTGGTAATGAAGGCTGGAGCATGAGGTGAGGATGGGGTGAGCTTGAACGAACGGCTAGATTGGATTCAAAGGCCATGATCTGACGGTGAAAACAAAAGTGATGATGTGACGCAATAAAGATTGAGTTTTAGAAGAGTTAGTGGGTATGACTTATATAGATATTATAGATATAAGATTAGGAGTGACCCGGCCTCCATTAACAATGCTGCTTCACAGAACATGACCGGGGCAACTGTGATCCTCAGTTATTTTCCATGCATGAGTGGATGCATGGTGGCTCGAGCTGCACCCACTTCTCAGCGGAGATAGGCACTGACGTGTGGTTTCAGTTGTAAACTAGTAGTAGTACCGCCCACTTCTATTGTTTTTGCTTCCCTGAATTGTCGTCTCCTTTCATCTGCACCGACGACGAGGAGGCTAAGTCTGCGTTTTTTGTAAGGCTTTTTTCTACAATAATCTTAAATAATGTGAGCTGTCTATTTTTTTAGAAAAGGAAATATATTTAATATTTCAGCCTCTGCATCGAGTGATAGTAAGCCGTCTATTTAAGTAGATTGAGGTGCATAAGATGAACTCTTGCGTCCTATAATGCAAGAGTTTGCCTAATTATTTTCTATTTTCTGTTTTGAAAAATATTTTTTTTAGAAAACAAACTTCGTGAAGCAATATTAATCTTGATTTTTTGCTGATTGGTTGCCTCTTTTTTTTTTTGTCGTGTATATGGTTTATGTGAGTTCCGGCCATACACTAATTAATCGCCGTGGCACTATCTGTGTTGTTGACAGCTTAACATCAAAATGAGAAAACTCGTAGTTGTTGACCTGACCAGCTGACATCTTCAGCTGATAGGCAATGTGGAGGCTAAGAAAATATAGCAGTTAGGAGGTACTTATAAGAATTGAAAGCTGGAAAGTAGAAGAAGATGAAATGGCAAAAAGAAGATATGATCAGAAGAAGAAAAATAACTTTAAATATCATATCATCAGTTGGTCTGTAGCCAGTACCCGGGAAAAAAAAAGAGAAAGAAATTGATCTCTTGCCGCACGGCCTAAGGACACATGGTGGCTTAGCTATTTTGAATAACAAGTTGTTCAATGAATGTTTGATTACAAAATGGATCGATCTGGAAGATTTACCCTAAGGCTGACTCCAACAAGCCTAGGCAAATTTTAGAGGCAAATCCAGCATTGCCTCTCCTGTACAGTACTCTGCCTTCTCTTTCCGACCCAGCTTCTCCAACAGCAACAGGCAACAACCATTGCATTTTGGACCCAGCGCCGAGCTCGCACCCGCCAAGCCCGCCCCGTCACGCCGCCGCGCCCCGAGGTCGCCCCGCCGCGCGCCGAGATCTTCCTCGCCGCGCCCCGAGCTCGCCCAGCCGCGCGCGCAGCCGCTGCCGCGCAACGAGCTTGCCCCGTGCGCGTCGAGTCCGCCCCGGCCGCGCCCGTGCGCGCTGCCTCATGCCGCGCTCGCGCCCACCGCGCACGCGCCGCCTCGTGCCGCCACGCACGCGCGCACCCGTCGCGCAGCGCACGTGCGCGCACGCCCGCCGCGCCTGCGCCGCGCTCGCCCCCGCAGTGCGTCGGGCTTGCCCCCGCCAGGCACGCGCAGCGCTCGCCCACCGCCATTGCCGCCGAGCTCAAAATCACAGCGAGCCACTAGAAGCCCAATTTCCCCAATGGCCGCCGGGTGAGCGACGGTGACCTTGCCGTCGATTCCTCCTTAACCGGTGAGAATCAGTTCGATTCCTTTCGGGGGACTGAAAAACTACCTCGCGCACCTCCCTGACATTTCCCTTCCCCGATTCCGCAGCCGTGCTCGCCGAAACGAGCTTCTTCCCCGCCGCTGTCCGCTTGACCTCGAGCGCGACAGTCGCGGACGTTGGTGGGCGACTCCGACGTCGACCTCACGCCGCGATGCCTCTGCACGCTCGCGCCGTGCTCGCCCCCGCCATGGACGCGGCAGTTCTTCGGGAGACGGAGCGGAGATGGTCGTTTGGCTGAGCTCGCCTCCGGAGGCGGCCATGGCGCTCGTCGCACCGAGCTCGCCCCGGAACGGTGAGGCACTCCAGCCCCGCGTGCAAGCCTTCGCGCCCCGGCTGCCGCGTCGCGCTCGTCCGTCGCCTCCGAGGCACTCCCGCATCGCGCCGCCCTCGCCGTCGTCCTCAATCGGCTCGCCATCGAATCTGGCGGAGCGCGTGCTGCACAAATGCATTTGATGAGAGAGAGTGTGTATTTTTGCATCTTCTCTCTCCTCCAATGCAAAATTACATCTCCTTCTGCCTACTCTGTTGGAGCACAAATTGATGATGTATAGTACAGTTGAAGATGCAAATCTTGTTTGCCTGTCCATTTGCCTTCCCTGTTGAAGTCAGTCTAATGAGGGACATGTCTAATGAGGGACATTTACGGTGTAGAATTCTGAGAGCTGAATATATGCCACATGGTGATTACGATCGAGCATAAGCTGAGATAATCTTCTTTGAGGTAGATTATCATAATAATCTGACCCCATAATGTATCTGTTTGTTTCCAAATTAGGTTATATAATCTGAATTACATAATTTGGCCAGATTATGGAAGCAAACAAACAAGGCCTGAATAATAGTCTGAACTGGCAGAAAAAGGCTCTGGAGCGGTAACAAACTGTGATGGGCCTCCTCAGCTTTAGAGCATCTCCAGCAGGGCTTTTAAACAGAGCCCTTATCCTATTTTTACATGCCGAGCCAAGAAACTAGCTCCAGCAGGGACCTTATATGGCCTCTTATTTTGTTCAGGCCCCAAATCCACCCTCCAGGCGCTTAGTTTTCATGCCCAAACTTCAGGCCCCCAAATGCCAGCTGTGTGGGCTCCACCTGATTTTTTCCTCTCCCGCACTCTCGGCCGCTCCCGCGTCACCGTCCCGCCTTCCGCTCCGTCGCCGACGCCTCCCTCGCGATGCCGCCCTCCCCTGCAACGCTGCGACCCGCGCCTCGCCACACGCCCTTCCCTGCAACCCCTGCGACGCGGGGAGAGGGAGCAGCCGTCGCGGCGGCGCGCGTGGAGAAGGATTGGGCGGCGCGGCGCTGCGGGGAGAGGGAGACGCGGCGCGGGAGAGGGAGACGCGCCGCGACGAGCTCGAATGGTGCTCCGCCCATTGCTCCCGCGTGTCGGGACTGCTGCCTCGCCTCAGCCCTGCGCAACGCCTGCGCGCCCTCGCCACTGCCGCGCTAGCGCGGCGACTCGCCCCGCCGCGGCGCATCACGCGCGCCCTGCGCCTCGCCTCCCTCGCCCGCCGCTGTTGCCCCTCGTCGACGCAACGTCGAGTCGCCACCGCCGCGCCTCCCTCGCCGCGCCGCGCCTTGGCTTGCCACACGAGCGCGGCGCCTTGCCCTGCCACGGCACGTCGCGCGTGTGCCGCACCTCGCCTCAGCCCGCCGCGCTCCGCTGCTCCTCGCCCGTGGGTGGATGACACCGGGCGCGACGGCATGCCAGCTCACTCTGCCTCCCTGCGCGCTTGCCTGCTCGATGCCGTGCACTGGATCCCCCTGCCTTTCTGCTCCTTGTTGCTGGTGGAGAAAGGAGACGGAGAAGATAAGGTTGATGGGCTCGGTCAATGACAAACAAGTCCCACGCGTTAGATTAATATGGAGGCTGAGGTTTAAAGGCTTGCTGCTGGAGTTGGAGTAAAAAATCCAGGTCTTCAATTTAAAAGCCAGCCCTCAAATATTTTTTTGAGGACTCAGTTTTACATGTTCTGTTAGAGATGCTCTTACATAGTCGTCGGATCAGCAAGATAAGAGGCCCATCGCCGCACCTGCCCACGACCCAGCCCAGCTGGGAGAAATCGTCCGGAGAAACACAGAAACTCAATCACGTTCGCGGCCGCACGACGAGCGAGCACGGGCGGGCACACAGCGCCCGGCGAGGACCACGCGACGCCGCCGTGCGTCCGTTCCCGAGAGGGATCCATCCTAGCCCCGACGCGTCACCCGTCGTCAGACAAGGGAGGTGTTCGGCGCACGGGGTCTAAACTTTAGAGGGTTTTTCCAACGAATATTGTGATTACAAATAAAGTTTAATTACAAAACTAATTTCAGGACTCCGCTCGAAATCGCGAGACGAATCTAATGAGGGTAATTAAGGCGTGAATAGACGATGGTTACTGTAGCATCACTATAGCAAAACATAGATTAATTAGGCTCATTAGATTCGTCTTGTGATTTAGAGGGGGGGTCGTGACATAGGTTTTGTCATTAAATTAATAAAAATATGTTTAAATAGTAAGATTCTCTTTGATGTGACGGGTGTTAAAGTTTAGAGGGGGTGCGCCGAACGCCCCCAAGACCGTGCGTGTGCCGTGTGGAGCGACGGCCCCACGCCCCCGCTCTGCCGCTGCGGCATGCTGGGTGCTGGCGCTGCCGGCCGGCCCACAGCCGCCCCAGGGCGGGCAGAGCGCTCACGTGGCCGTGCTGCCGCTTTTCTGCTGCACTTGAGGTCGAGCGTCAGTGGCAGTCAGTCAGTCAGTCAGTCGGGCGCGCGCTCTCCAATCCGACCCTTGCCGCCGCTGGGTGCAGTCAGATCCGAAAGCAGTAGAGAGGCGCCGCGGTGAAAACTGAAAAGCGAGGTGAAGCTGCAGCATTCGGAGAAGAATGAAGCGTCGTCGGTTGGTGGGTGGCTGCCGGGGTAACCGATGGCGTTTTCTAGAGATTTTTTTTTTCGAAAGCCACATGTATTATGTGGTCGCTTAAATTAGGAAGAGGAGAAAGGCACCAGAGGTACCGAACAAAGTCAGGATTGAAAACCAGCAGCACGCAGGCTGCCCCCAAAGAAAAAACTGGGCCTTCAGGCCGACAATAAAGGCAGCACGCAGGCTGCACAAGATGAAACACGGCTCGATGGCCGAAACATGACTGAGATCACATCAGGGATTGGGAGATAACATTCTAGGTAGCATTTTCACGACTTTCCCTGAGCGAAAGCAGCTCCGTTGCACCCGCGACACCCCAGGTCGTGGCCTCTTCTTGCATTCGTTGCAGCAGGCGCGTCTCCATCATTTCTTCCCCTTGAAAAATCCTTTTTTTTTTTTTTTTTTTTTTTTGAACCTCTTGAAAAATCCTTCGATTGCGCTCCTGCCACCATTCCCAGAGCACAAGGATAATCAGGGTCTTGACCCCTTTCTTCAGTGATGCTGGCTGCACCACTCGTTCCTTCCACCATGCCGAGATTGATGTCGAGTTTTCTAGAGATTTTTGTTCCGGGAACTGAAAGGAGGAAGAATGGAGCGCGGGAGAAGGCCATACTGTGCCCGCCGAAAAGAAAGCGCTTCCTTTCTCGAGGGATGCATCATGCATGGATTGATAGGCACTTTTAAAAAAGACCGTGGGCTGGCCGTGTCCTTTTTCAGTTCAGTGCTCTAGTCCTGTTCAGCTGCTCAGCTACACTCACTTGATGCGGGGCGTGCTAGTTTGGATGGTGCTCGGCTGTGGCATGTTCTCTTGTTCTGTTCATCTGTTGTTGGAGTATGCTCCTTCAAAAATGCAGTCTCTCTTTTCTTCTCTTGTTCCTCAGTGTTCAGTGCTCTAGTCCTGTTGGAATACGCGTTTGGCAACGAAACGTTCAAAAAAGATGCGATGGTCATCCAAGATTTCGTTCCAATGAAAATATGTTACGACCCCGATAGTACGAAGCTGAAAGATTATCGCTGATCAGTGACCCATCCCCATCAGCGCTTTCCGTACCTCGGCCCCGTCCAGCGCCCAGAAGCGGGGTCCGTGCGCCTCTGCTCAGCGACGGTGACGCGACTGAACGTGTGTCTCGTACTACTACGTACGTACAACACCAGTGTACCGCTGCTCCGCGCCGCGCACGACGCGTCGACGTCCGTCCCCGGAGCGGAGCTGATCGAGTCGCTGCCGAGCGAACCTCTCCCGGCCCACTCTGGCAGCGGTCGTGCAGTGCACCACGGCCACATCACACGACACCGCACGGCGCGCCCGCCCAAGGCCAGCACACGGCGCAAGCAAGCAGCGCCGCACCGAGCAAAGGCGATGCCGCCGCGCTACCATACCATTCATTGCCTTGCCCCGCCCGTGCAGAGCCGAGCCGAGCCGACCCTGCAGCACCCGCGTGCCGCACCGAGGCGTCGCCGAGCTCAGCTTACCTTTCGCTTCTGCTGCTGCGGCTCGCGCTTATAAACAGCACGCCCGCCGCTCGCCTCGCCACCAGCCGCCGCGCGCTGTATCTCTCATTCGCTCGACTGGCCCCGCGCCAACTCGCGCCGGCAGACAGGCAGCTAGGCTCTGTCCCCTTGCTTCCTCGTAGCCCTCGTAGGTTTCACCTGGCCGGCCGCTGATAAGTTGGCGCCCGCCCGTGCGTGCGTGCGATGGGGGAGGCGCCGCGGCCCAGGTCGCCGCCGCGGTACCCGGACCTGTGCGGCCGCCGCCGGCTGCAGCTGGAGGTGCAGATCCTCAACCGGGAGCTCGGCTTCCTCGAGGTGAGTCGCCGTGCCGCCCCTCCACTACCGCCCGGCGTGCCACGCGAATCTTTCTTTCTCGTTCCATTTGAGGACAAGCGTGCGCGTCTTTGTTCATTCGACAAGCTTCATGCGGTTTCTGCATAAAAAGCTTGTTTCGGATGCGCCACGCCGTACACTCGCACGCACGCACTGCTCTTGTGTCATGGGCATTCCTGGGCGCATGGCAGCAGCCTTCGCTTGTACTACTACCAGCGGCGCTGTACGAACAGTGACTGAATGCTTTTCAACTGAATGGCGCCGCTGCCATTGCGCTTCATCAGCCGAATGCTTTTCACAGTATGCCTCAGAAATCCTACTAGAACTATTGAGTTTGTTTCTTTCTTTGTGCAAAATCAGGCGCGGTGCTTATCATGCGTTTGGTGTCTAGTACTACAATTGAATGATTCATGGCACATGGAGCGGCGCTGTACGAACCATGTGTCTCGGCCTGAATGACTCACTGACTCACTGACGGGGACTGCTCGGCTTTTGCAGCAAGAGATTCAGGGACTCGAGCGGATTCAGCCGGTCTCGAGGTGTTGCAAAGAGTAATGCTCTGTTCTTCTAGTTCTCTCGGTTCCCTTCTTTGTGCTCCTTCTGTTTCAAGCTCAACGCCGTTTTCTTCTCTCTTATTAAAACGGAAAACAGTTTAGCATTGCTGCATTCGTTCATACTATTGTTGGATTTTAGTTCTTATAATGTTGTTAAATATAATATTGTACAACACTAGTGGTTAATGTCTTCATTTACTTTTTATTCAAGAAGAAAATAGACACATAAAAAATATCTTCACTTACCGCCACATATTCCTTGGCCCTACCTCCTCCTGTGGGTTGAAAAGAAGAACAGCCTCACATGACCTGCGACAGGTATAATGCGGTTCTAATTGAACCGTTGGATTCGTAATAATTCTGTTTTGGCTTGGTGGTCCAGTACTCCAAATTTCAACTGTTCAAACAATTCAGATTATAGTGTGATGTTGCTAATGGCTTCATGTAACACCTGACAGTGTGAATGAGTTTGTCGGTGGAAAGACAGACCCACTGATACCAGTGTATGATTTCTGAAACTTGTGTCTTTCTTGTGCATTGACTCTTACATGCTGCTTACGGGTATAAACCCTTTTTATTAAATCATATTTCCCCCTGGCTCTTCTACTTGCAGAAGCAAAAGGAAACAGGGGTCTTGCCGTCCCTATTGGTGGATCAGGTATCTCATTTGCCAAACTATTTTGGTGCTTTCTTTATGCTCAAACATGCCAAACTATTTTTTTCTTTTATTGATGTGATTTTTCATCGTAAAAGATATTTTAACCTTTTATGGTATCTCCATGTAACTAGTAGTACATCCTTAAAAAAAATGTAGTAATACTACTGTACAGTTTTTGGCACACTGACAAAGTTACTTGTAAGGCATGTCACACTTCAATCTTGCTCAATTATCAGTTGTCCTACTTTCATTTGATGGAGAGAATGAGGCTGTGTTATCTGGCATCTCTTACAGCTGCTTCTAGCAATATCTTTGAGCCATTAGGCAAGCATATGTCGCCTCTCAAAGCACTGTTAATTATGATGACAAACTCGGCTGATTTTTACACCATTTCTTGCAAAACGAACTAGTACATGACGTTCAAGAAACCAACCGTGATTTTCTGCAGATCAAAAGTGTGCACATGCTTTTCATGCTTGTGCTGCTGCTTGCCCAAGCCCAAGACGCCGAGCTGCTTGAGCTGTTCCTGCCTCGACACGCCGTGCTGCAGACCAAGCTGCAGCTGCCTAAAGGAGCCGCCGTCGTCCTCCGAGGATCACTGCGACTGCAAGCCACGCTGCGGCCATTGCCGGCCGCAGTGCGGCAGCTGCTGTTCCAATAACTGCGGCTGCCCGTGCTCCTGCCTCCGCTGCGGCTGCTGCTCCGGTTCCTCCTGCGTTGGCTGCCTCGGCGCCGTAAAGCAGCGGCTTTCGTGCTGCAAGTGCCAGTCGTCGTGCTGCGATGGGGAGCGTCACTGCTGCGGAGGTTCGTGCGCCGGAGACCCGGCGGCGCCGGCGTGCCCCGAGTGCTCCTGCGGCTGCGTGTGCTCCTGCCCGAGGTGCAAGGGAGGATGCCGGTGCCCGCCGTGCGGTCATAATCCCTGCTGTGCTGGTGGATGCTTGTGCTAAACTACTTTATCAATATTAGTGTGGTTGGTTGGTTCTTACCCTTGGTTTTGTGCTGAATTAATTACTAGGCATTTCATCCGGTGAAAGTTCCCTTGTGAATGGTGAATCACTGTAAATAATCAACCTGGACGCGAAATTGCAAGATGAAATAGTATTAGCATCTAGTAGAAAAGGGTTTCAAAATCCGTTGTTTCATTTTCACCTAAGTCTGTACTAGACTACTAGTGGGAAGAACCCAAACCGTGATGTCAACGACCAAAGACCGAACCAACTACGTTCAACTCTTGTTCAAGCTTCCTCGAAAAAAAAAAACTCTTGTTCAAGCTTTTCCTACCGCAAAAAAAAAAAAATCGAGACACAACCAAGTTTCGATCAAGTAATTTGTTGCAACCCTGTAAATTTTATTCGTTGACTTTTGGAGGAGAAAACTAAAAAAACAGTCAGATGCATCACCTCCGGCCACTCCAGCCTCCCCTCCAAAACTACGGTACACGGCGAGCATGTAACGCGCTTACCCCGCGTCGCGAGCGACCTCCCCGGTGTTGTTCGCCTCCCGCCGCGGCAACCACGTCGAGGCGGCGACGACGACGACCCTGTCGCAAGTCCACTCGCGCGTCCTCTACCTTACGCGGTACCAGTCATTTCATAATTCATACTACGATTCTTCCAAAGCGAGCGTAATACTAGTATATATTAGCTTACGCCGCCACTAGCTTCACCTTCACCAACCACCACCAACTGAAACCAACGGAGAGTCGAGACGCGCGCGCGCGAACCGCAGGACAGGAACGAGCACAGCAGGCCAAGCTGAAAGCAATGGACGACGTGCCGTTCTTCGTGGCCTTCTCCCTGATCGTCCTCGTCGCCCGGCTCCTCCCCTTCGCTCTCCCGCCGGCCTTGCGCGGCGTCCTGGCGGACGCCGCGGCCGGGCCGGCCACCACCGCGAAGCGCGCCGTCATGGTTGCCGTCGGCGGGCTCGCGCTGCTGGTGTCCACCACGCAGTGCTCCCACCAGCAGCAGCAGAAGCAGTGCTCGGTCGACGTGAGCATGGAGGGGAGGGTGCTGTGGCTCAACTGCGCCGCGCTGTTCCTCGGCATGGTCCTGGGCGTCGCCGCGGTGGCGACGCACCCGCCGGCGTTCGTGCCGCCGATCGTCCACGTCGCCGTCGATCACCTGACCAGGTTCACGGAGACCATCGCGGTCACTGCGCTGGCGCACAACGTTTGCGTTCTGATCAAGGTCTTGAACGTGAAACAGTGAGATGATAACGGGGGTGTGGTGATGACTGGCCCGGCCCGGTAGCCAGCCGACTGTAGTAGTCGTTTCCAGAAATTGAATTGTACTTGGACGGACATGCAGCAGTCTGTGTACGATGTTAGTGCTGCTGTTATGCTTATTTTTTCTGTTTTCGATTCCATCACGCTGTAAAGATTATTGCCGTTTAGTAAAAAGAAATCCATCAAATGTTCATTCAATATAATCGTAAGGAAGTGGACGACCGACTACACCTAGCACACTGACGGTTGGCCGGTGCACCCACCGTCGTGTGGAGCCTGGTCCATTTGGGTTCCGCGCGACGACGGACGGTGCGTTACGCATGACGGCATGGCACGCGCGCGTCACAATCAGATGCCACCGTTAACGTGTTGCCTGCCGAGCAACAGGTTTGAAGCAACGTACGCACGTAGGTTCGGCAGATGGATGGGGCGTGTCCCGTGTCCGGCTCGATCGACCGTTGCTGCGGGCAAGGACGGGACGGGAGGAGCATGCCGCGCAGAAGTGCATGCAAACCGGGGTTGGTTGCATGCCAAACGAGGCGCGCGGCTCGCCACGCCGAGGACTGGGGGCGGGTCGAGCGCGCGCGGTGCGCCGGTGGCAGTCGATCGTCCCACAGGCGTCGATCGAGCGCACGGCCCAGCCACTCTGCAAAACACAGCCGGCCAACGGACCGGAAATATGACTGTTTCGGGAGCGCCGGCAGCGGCAGATCGGAATCTTCGTGGCGAAATCGAGTTCGATCCATTGACGTGCGACAGCACGCGAGTCCGGAGCTTTAGCATTTCCGGTCCGCTTCCCAAACCAAAGTCCTTTTTTCTCATCTCTGTTTGCTGAACGCATCCCTTTCCCCCAAACGAATGAATGATTTGGGTATTTGACAATGCTTGTTATATATGCCGAAAACGTCCCTTTCACAAATGATGATTTATCATCGTCTCTGTATGTATCTTATCCTAAACATGTCACTCTCACTCAAATGAGTTATCATTTCTTTTTTTTCTGAACCCCTCCCTTTCTGCTATACCCGTTTCGGTGAGGGAAGAGGGTACCGGTGAGACCCGGTAATAAGCGCGGGATGACTTGGTACTGCTTGACTTGCAAACAGAACTGGCACCAGTTGGCAGGTGAGAGGCTGGGATGCCGCACAAGCGGAAACTTAGCCGCGTCACGGCGCCCCGTAACGTACGTCGCAACGCAACGCAAGCCACCGGATCGTTCTTCTACGCGGACAGTACTCTCGGTCGATCCCCCCACGCCGCGATCGATGGAGGAGCTCGATCGATCGGCCGGGTCTCCCATGGCGACGACTTGCAACTAACAAACGAGTGACGACCACAGTAGTATAAAACAGCCCTCCCCTCGCCACTTCGCAACCACAACCAACAAGGCAACAACCGAACATTCCCCAGCTCGATCACTCTTCAGCCTTCGCACCATCCACATCACTCCTCTGCTGGAGTGCTTCGCCTCCAGCCTGGTTAATTGTCGGGCCATGGAAGTGTTCATTAACAACATCCTCTGGCCGGGGCCGCCGCGCGCCCAGCCGGTGGGCGACCTCCGCGCGGCGCAGTCGGCGATCTTCCTCGGCTTCATCAACAGCCTCGCCTCCCCGGCGTACGTCCGGCGCTGCCTCTGCGACGGCGGCGGCCGGTTATACGACGCGGGGCAGCTGCAGCAGGAAAGGTACTACCAGCTCGCCAGCTTCGCGGTCGCCATGCTCGGCGTGGCGCTCCTGGCCGTCGACACGGCCTTCTCCGCGGCGGCGTTCAGCTCGCCGCTGCTGCCGCCGGTGGTCCGGTGCATGGTCTGGCTCGCCAAGGTCCTGATCGGCGGCACCGTTCAGCTCGGGCTCAACGCCTTGCACCTCTGCCTTAAATTGTTGTGCGACAGGCTTATTCTCGTGTTTACCTGAATTTTGCCGTAGTTGCGTGCGACCAGCAGGGGAACTCGATCGCCATTCTGTTATTCTTGTTACATAGACCTAATTTGTTTCCTTTTTTAATTACGCATTAAGCATGTTCTTTTAATTTTCTCTTAAAGGTTTGTGATGTCAGGAGTTTAAAATGTTCAGTTGTGCACTGTAGTTTTTTTTTTTTTAAGAATGTACACTGTGAACTGCTTGATTGTTTGATAATATCAGTTTATCCTAATGATAATGTCAGTTCATGAATATTGTTAGATCAAATACATGATTTGGATCCATAAACGCTAACAATGTTTTTGCGCAGTACGAAATCGGAAACCTGAGAGATCAACTATATAGAATCGAGCACCTATAGCGTTGACTAGCAGAGGTTCTCGAGATAGTGCCAAAGGTACGTCCAAATTCCCTACTGTTACAAGAGTCATGCAAAACTGTTGGACATAAAAAAGGATTGCGTTACTTTCCGTGTGCTTCCACAGAGTAGCACAAATGTTACTAGTTTGACACATGTATTTTGGTATATACTCTTTCCTTCAGCATCAGCTGAAACTACAGATTCATTTGAGCTTGCACTTCAAAGTAATTTTGCAGGAAACAGACGAGAGTCGCGCCGCGCGCGAGTCAAATTTTACATTGCCCTAGCTGCTGGCCTTAATATCAGGCAGGTCTTCCCAACAAGGTAATTTGCGCACCGTAGCAAGCCAGAATGACCTTGAGCCCGAAAGTAAGAGTTAAAATCATCACACGGCAAACCTGAAGTTTTGGATGTCGAGGCAGATTTGCGGTGGGAATGATCTTGACGGGCGGTAGAAGCGGAGTTCCGCAGATGTCGAGGCAGATTTGCAGTGGAGATTGTGATGCGGTGTATGGACCTGGTGTAGCTGTGAGCTAGGTAGAAAAGGGAAGAAAAATTGAAACTGGTGGGCTGGATGGGCTCAAAGGAAAACAGGCGGCCTTCAATTTTCGGCCTTAGTAATCGTTTCTTCTTCTCTCAATGTCCTCTTTCAGTAACTAATTTATCACTTCTCAAAAAAAAAAAAGAGTAACTAATTTATCGGTTCTAAAAAAATCAACCAGCTTGAACTAATAGTGAAATGAAAGATTTGTCGTATATCACCATCGCCCATCGTGAGGATAAACAGCAATCTCTTCAAAAGAAAAATGAAATGCAAAAGCAGAAACCAACAATAAAGACGACTAGAGCTGAACAAAGCCAGGCATACTTCCAAGTCAACATAGTTCTGATTACCTTAGTTGCCTATACAAGTTACAATGGAGAAGATCCAGCCATGTTCACAACAAAATAGAAGCCACGATGCATGAGCAGTAAGGTACTACGTCTACGGACAAGAGAGCATTTCTGCATGTGAACCAACGGATCAACCTGGCGTGGCTTTGTATCTAGGATGGGATCCACCAGTCGGTTGTGCTGCGTCACGCACATAAAATGTGGGGCATCCGATCAACTTGCATCCTGTTTGGAGCACTTCAAGTTCCTCGATAGAGAAACACCTAGGTTTAGAAGCCACCAGATAGCAGGTTGAGTATTAGAGAATGGAAATGGATGCTGAGTTATTATTCCGAAGAAGCAAGGAAGCAGTATACCGGCAAGCCTTTACAATCATTGATGCAGGGTATCCACCTCATTAGGATGTACGGCAATAAGAGAATAGAATGAAATAAACCAACAAGTAATTTCGTTTAGGAAGAGAGGAAGGGTTACATACCAGTCAGTGACCACAAGCTTGAGGACACGAACTATCGTACCATTGATGAGGCGACTGTCAGCAACCAGGTGTCTTAGGTGAGCCAAGAGAAAACCATGTGCCTTATGGACCCCATCAGAGAGCTCAATTTTGCACCCTAAGCGTGGAAAATCAACGACCTGCATCACTGGCTGCTGCTCCACAGTAATCTCGCCCTCAAACATTGCCGCCACTGCCCCTTGGGTCAGATGCCCCTTGTAGCCTGGGCCATGAAGATGTGGTTCATAAAATGTGGGGCGTCCGAGCAGCTTGTGTTCCGTTTGCAGCACTTCAAGTTCCTCGATAGAGAAATACCTTAGAAGACAACAGACAGCAGGTTGAGTATCAGAGGATGGATGGTTGAGTTATTATTCCGCAGAAGCTAGGAAGCAGTATACTGGTATCCACCTCATAAGGATGTACGGCAATAAGAGAATAACATGAAGTAAACTGTCAAGTAAATTCGTTCCGGAAGATGGCAAGGGTTACATACCGTTCTTTGAACACAATCTTGAGGATACGAACTATTGTACCTTTGCGGAGGCGCTTGTCACTGACCAGGTGTCTTAGGTGAGGCACGAGAAAACCATAAAACTTATGGACCCCATCAGAGAGCTCAATTTTGTCCCCGAAGCATGGAAAAGAAACGACCTGCATCAGTGGCTGCTGCTGCACTGTAACCTCACCCTCAAACATTGCTGCCACTGCCCCTCGTGTCAGATGTCCCTTGTAGCTTTGGCCATTAAGACGGGGTTTATCCAATGGTTGAGCATAACTGGCCACTGATCTAGGATATGGTTCCTCACATTTACACCAAAGCACATGGGGTTTTTGTATTCTGCAAAGCTCATATGCTTCGGGGTTTCCGATTATCTCACACTCTGTTTGCAGTACTTCAAGCTCGTTAACAAGGATCCCACTGAATTCAGAAGCATTCGAACAGGAAAAAAAAGGTTAACAACGTAGCACTGCAGGGACAGCACTGACTGATCTAAATCATACAATAAACATATATCAAAGCTTTATAGTTATCAAAAAGAACCAGAACTCATACTATCTCCTTATACAAAATGACACGCCGCTCTCCTGCGTTGTTCGAGGGGGCAAAAAAGAACCAGAACACTGGAAAGTGCTAACATGAAACTCCTTCAAAAGCTGCACCATTGAGCAGGGCACTGACAACCAGTCAACCATTATGACACCTTGTATAGAAATTAGAACAAGGGGACTCACAGTAGAGCAGTTGACAAATCTAAGCAATGGAAGTTTAGGCCATACAGGCTGAAACACTAATACAAAATGAAGAAATCTAATTAGCCCCAATAAACCACAGCAGCAACACACGCCCTTACTTGTTTTACTAGTTTCATATATGTGGCCCACGCCCAGGGTCAAAAGATGACATGAACGATATAGAAAATAAAGTGTGAATTTGGTTCAAAGTTGGTTTACATGGCAATCCTAGAAGACAAAATATAATTTCGACTAGTTCTATGAAAGCTGATCAAACAAACAATTTCAATGCCTAGGTCAACCTAATGATAACAAAGAGAGCCGGAAAATCCTGTTTCAAATGTTCAACATACTAGCGTGGCCAAAATCACTAGACACCAACATGATGTATATGATTGTACAAGAAGGCTTTTGAACAAAACATTGAACCTAAGTGGGAACATAAATGTGATAAGAGCAATCATGCAGCCCCAAAAAACAACAAAGTCAAATTCAACTAACGCGTGCTGTAATTTGTTTTTCAATAGTCCCTCTATTCTTTTTTTGTTGACGTTGGTTAGCTCAAATTTCAGCTAGCCAATGCCAACAAAATCAGAACAGAGGGAGTATTTCAATATGACATATAAGACAACTTCAGCATTGACAAAGGTGACATACAGTATTTCAATATGACATACAAGAATATGAACATAAGTTATCACGCATAAAATCCAAAGAAAATAACGTATATAGGAATACTAGGTAATAACAAATCATATATTGTGGCCTCCTTTGCAATGACTATTAATAGCCAAATAGAAGCCAAAAACTACCACAGGATGAACTTGTATCCAACACACAGAATACCGCGCATAATTGTATTGGTTAAAAAAGGTACACACCTGGATCAGATTATTTATCAGTTATTACTCTTGTACAGAAGCTATATGAATACATAATGGATGAACAAAAAAAGGCATTATGTCCAATATAAAAGTGTCCACCAAATATATCAGAACATGAAATCGAACAAATACAATGTTTAAATTGGTAAATGGGCTCAAGACATCACACAGCCCATCTATCTTGCACACGGATACGAGTTCAGAAATAAGAAACGATTCACACCTGGGACTCTGGACGGAATAGAAGACAACCTCGAGGAGGCGGATGATGGTGCCGGAGCGGATGTGAGTATTCTTAACCAGGTGGTTCAGCGTGGATAAGAGTACAGCATCATATGCATGTACGCCATCAGAGAGCATCAAGCTGTACATTCCATGCTTTTTAAACACTGGGATCGTCAGATACACAGTAATCACCTGCATCACAGGCTGCTGCATCATTGCTACAATACCCCTTGTGAGGTGGCCCTTCAAGCTTTGCCCAGCAGGATGGGATCCACCCACCGATTGTATAAGACCATCCAATGAAATGTAAGCAGCATGACCAGAGTACAGTTCCTCTTTGTTTTGTACAAGATCATCCATTGAAATGTAAGCAGCATGACCAGCGTCCAGTTCCTGCTCTTTGTTTCCAAGCTCATAAAATGTAGGGCTTCCAATCAGCTCACACTCTTTGTTGAGTACCTCAAGTTCCACAGCAATGGTAATCCTGAATTTTCATCCGAACAACACAACAGGTTAAATAACAGAATTGCCGAGTTTATTTTTTTTCTGGTGGCAAATTGCAAGCCTTGAAAATTATCGGTGGAGGATCTTTCCCTTAGTAGAATAATGTGTTGCTCTACTTTGTAAAAAAGTCCACCTAATAAGTAATGACGAATGAGAATTCTTCTAAACATGTGCAAATGCACGTGGACAGGCAACAAAAAGTCATCTGTCTTGCACAAATCTAGCACCGTAATATTTTAAGTGGAGTAACACTGTTAAAGGAAAATCTAACCTAAACATATTTAAGTCAAGAACAATTCGAATAAAGAAAAAAAAAAGGAGGTGACGTTGAGTAAATATTTCACACTGAAAACATAAGATGGGATACATACCTGTAATTCTGATCCTGATTGAATGTGCCACGGATGAACTTGAGAACACGAACTCTTGAACCTTTGAGGAGGTAATTGCCCACAACCAGGTGGCTTAGGTGGGGAAAGAGGTTAGCGTACACCTGGTGGACACCATCAGAGAGCAATATAATGTAAAAACTGAACCCGTTCTGACTCATCAATGAGAAATCAACCACCTGCATCACTGGCCGCTTCTCCACTGCCATCTCACCCTTCATTATTGCAGACACTGCACCATGAGTAAGGTACCATTTCAAGTCCTGACAACTAGAATATGACGCATTATTTGGCTGTGCATAATTGGCCGCTGAACAGGTATATGGTTGACCACATTTACTCTTAAGTCCAGAGGGTTTTTCGATGCAACAGAGCTCATATGCTTTGGGGCTTCCAATCAGCTCACACTCTGTTTGCAGCACTTCGAGATTGCCAACGACAACCATACTGAAATAGGAAGCATACAACATAAAAACTATGACAAATAAAAGCATTGTGAGTTTGTTGGACTAGTACTCCAGAAGAACAACCAACCAATCCAAATCAAACCATAAAATAAATACCTTATATTAAAGTATAATGTTCTCCTTGCTCTATCAATTAAAATTTCCAAGAATAAACTCAGTTACACTATTCTAATCATATGGTCACACCCCGTGTCAACGATGGTAGAGTAATTTTCGAAATGTGTTTGAACATTGATCCCATTAGCCTTGGAAACATCGTAAGATCCAAACATGGCATTACCTTCTTCGCTTCAATAGTTGCAAATAGCCAACAAGGAAATGAAAGGAACAAGAAGACTCACCATAGGATGCTTGTATCAAATATGTACAAAAAAATACATGTAACAGTAGTGAAATACCAACGCTCATGAATCAGCCTATCTATCAGTAAATCTTTCGTGCAGCCTATCTCTAAGTATAGTGGCACTGTGGAAAAAAGTGTATAGTGTTGCATTCAAGTGTCAGCATGGCAAATTATAGCACAAAATGAAAATAAATCCAAAACAGTAAAGTGATAAAAGGGCAGAAACCACAAGCATCAAGGATCCAGTTTCAGAAAATAAGAAAAGATATGCACCTGAGAATCTGGACGGTATTGTAACTGAACATGAGAAGGCGGACAATGGTGCCCTTCCTTAAACGAGTGTCCTCGACCAGGTGGTTCAGGACGGGTGATAACATAGCATTCAGTGTGTGGACGCCATCGGAGAGGATAAAATGGTATAAACTCCGCTCCAATCTCATCTGTGAGACACCAACCACCTGCATCACAGGCCGCTGCAACTCAGGCCCCTGCACAGCCACCACCCCTCTTGTCAGGTGCCAGTTCAAACCTTGGCCACCAGAATAGGCTCCACAGTTCAGTTTCACAGGACTGGCCACTGAATCAACATTCAATTTATCACGCTTGAGTTCCAAGTGACTGGACCTATAAGCACTGGGATTCCCAATCATTTCACAGTTAGTCTGCAGAACTCCAAGCTGTTTAACTTCAATGCCCCTGCATTTCAAAGACAGTACATGAACAAGTTGAGGATGGAAAATTCATTTGATAGTAAGTAATTCATAAACAGAGGCGAATCTAAACAGTATATCCCTCATTTATTGTTTAATTAGGTCAGGCGTAAGGCTTCGTAACAGGAATAAACTCCATTACACAATGTTTCCCCAATGATCACAAAGAAATGATTAGGAAAATGTGACCATGAAAAATCATTTGCTTGTTACCACATGAGCATCACATCTCCAGAATTTTTTTCGACCAGCATGCATGACTAGCATAAACAAAAACATGAGATACAGTCCAGCCAAAGCATCGAAATTAAGAGTTGAAGTTAGTAGACAAATTAAAAAGGAAACATCGTTCTAAAAGTCAAGTAATTTGGCGGCTATTCGAAGCTCAAAAGACGTGATGTGAATTGCCTACCAGCCTCATATGCCCCTAAATAACCAGCCTCATTAGCTTGTCCAATATAGTAAACTCTAGTCTCCCTCTTGTTTTCAACTAATTTGTAAACCAGAACCAGGCTGTCAGGGACCACCATTCATGCAATGAAATTTAGGTGGGGAGTCCCTAAATAACTAATGCTTACCAATGCCCAACCAGTGACAAGCTAACATAATGTGCAAAACCATACGGAACACAAAGAGATGCCACGAACTAGCCAACATGGAACAAATGCTAAACATCCAACAGTAATCACAGCATCCATATTACAGCAATATACCCCACTGAAACTAGTCACGCATTTACAGGTGTGGCGAGTAGCATATCATCTACGGTATGTGATGCATCAGCAGTTTGTTCCGGTAAAATCAATACCAGATAGATCGAGTGTTTCTTCTGGAACAGGGCACACAAGGCCAATCTAATGCTAATCATCATTAATTTTAGGAGTACAGTGTTCTGTTCATAACCGAAAAATGGCAATATTCGTGTTTACCTGGAATACAGTAAGGAACCCTAAGCTTCCACTACCCCAACACCTACCCAACTGCAGAGCAACTAGAACAGGAATCCTCGCAGCAACTAGCAAAGTGACAAAATCCAAATCATCCACTGGGTTTGGACAAAAATCTGAAACATTCCCCAGATAAAATTGGCCGCAGAAGCACCGACATCGAACTATTCCCCCAAAAGTAAACAACCAGATGAGCTAGCGGGCCGCTATCCGCACCTGGACCTGCCATCAGGGGTCCAGATCCTGAACTCTTTGAGGCGGACCACGGTGCCGGGGCGGACGCGGCCGTCCTTAACGAGGTCATCCAGGGAGGCCGCCATCCTGGCGACGATGGAGTGGTCGCCGTCGGAGAGCAGCACGCCATACCTCTTCTCCGCTCCCACCGTCGCCTCCATCACCCTGACCACCTGCAGCCACGGCCACACCCCCGCCGCCAGCGTGCCCTCCAAGATGGCCGCCACCGCCCCCCGCGTCAGGAGCCCCTCCCCCTCCATGCCTCCCCGATCCTTCCAGAGGCTTCCCGAAGAGGGCGGTCGCGGTGCGCGAGGGCGTTGGGGGGGGGGGGGGGGGGGGGGGGGGGGTGTGGTGCGGAGGGTTTGGGGGTGGAGGGGGAGGAGCGAACCGACCTTGTGCGGAAGTGGACGGAGCGCGCCGGAGCGGCGGTGCAAGTAGTGGGTGGTGGGTTGGGGACTGGCCGCGCGGCGGCGGAAAGAAGGTTCGCGCATCTCGAGGCGAACGTGGGGCGGGATGTGATGTGGTGCATGGACCGGGTGTAGCCATAAAGAACGTTTGCGAGGGAAAACTAAAAGGTGGTGTTTGGATTCCGGGAAATGAGAGGTGGGTTAGAGATTGGGAAATGATGTATGAGGGAATGAAAGGTTGAGATTTAATATAATGGAGAAATGAAGGGTTGAGATTTGCCATCCTATTTCCCTCTCCCTATTTCCCTATCCCTAACCCGGAATCCAAACGCCACCAAAATGGTGATGAGCTGAATGGGCCTGCAGATAGGCCGACTTTGCTTTGACCGATAAAAACAATTTTAGATGAGCCCATTGCGAGTTGCTGGAATAGCTCAGTTGGCCAGAGCGTGTGGCTGTTAACCACAAGGTCGGAGGTTCGAGCCCTCCTTCTAGCGAATCATTTTTTTTTTCTTTTGGCCCATTTGTGTTGGGCCTCTTCGTCGTTTCTCCTCTCGAGATTTTGGAAATTTTTGCAAACTTACCTACTTTCCCAAAGGAAAAGGACTGCCTGATAATGCAGCGCGATATACGAAACTATGTGTGACTAATAAGCTGAGTAACAATCGACTGGACACGAGTCAATGAAAAAACTTTCAAGCTCCTTCAAAATTCGGAATTGGACTTTACAGCATGACACTGAATGCAATTTACACCAAGCATCACTGACATGTGACAAGAACCAAAGAATTGAACCAATAAATTACACCAAACCAATGCGGTGTGGTGTTGCCTGTGGCTTGAGCCACAACCTCTACAATCTAGATTGAATTATGTACATACTCTTCGTTTTTGCTACTTCTAATACTAACCTCTTCTTCTAACTGAACCTCATGCCTACACACCTCTCTCTTTGAGGTAGCTTCCCGTCCTCCGGTGGTGCCGCAATGCGCTGGTGTGAGTTCCAAAGCCATCATCGCGGTGCAACGCCGCCACATCCGCATGGATTGCTGAGTTGGGGTACTTCCGGCGATGCCGATCTTGGTGGGTCTGGTGCTTCTCTTTCACTGTCATCTCGATCCTCACGTCGACCTTCTCACCGTCCACCATCTTGCCTTTGCTTCCATTGTTCTCATTGTTGTCCTCCACTATGAGAGTGAACACAAAAGGTCCCACCTCAAGGTAGTCGTGCATGTCGAGGACGAGCTCGAGGGCCTGGACAACCTCTCGCATGGTGGGCCTAGACTTTGGGTTCTGGCTCAAGCACTTGTATGCAACCGTCGCGGCCCGTTCCGCCCCTTGGGTTGAGTATTGGCCCTCCATGGCTAGATCCATGACCTTGTGAAGCTTGTCGGATTTCTTGAGGTAGGGCCTGCCCCAGTCTACGAGGCTTTGCCCCCTCTGTCGCCGACCAAGGTCAACTGACCGGCGCCCCGACAAGAGCTCCAGGAGTACCACTCCAAAGCTGTAGACGTCGCTCTTGGCAGTGAGGTGTCCTGTCATGATGTACTCCGGCGCCGCGTACCCATTGGTTCCCATGACACGTGTCGTGACGTGGGTCGCATTGCCCTGAGGCCCGTCCTTCGCAAGCCCAAAATCTGACAGTTTGGTGTTGAAGTCCTGAAACCCAAAGAACAGATTGAGTTAGGCAACAGATCGTGCATGGTATGTTCCTAAAAAAAAATTACAGTGGGATACAATAAAAAACTTGCGAGACAAACGCTGCTATCACTATCACTACCGAGCTGTAATGCTAGTGCCGAGATAATGACGCAGTAGCTAGTCCGGATCAGGTAGGTGCAGATTTCTAATTATTAGGTATTTAGCCATGCGCCGCGATACTATCAGAGATATCAAAGAAGCTTCCATCAAGTTGCAATCATGCGAGAATTGGCTTTCTAACGAACCAAGCCCACCAATTCTGAAACGCGTGGCAGACATTGACTTTATCTCCTATGGACAAATCGGGGTAAAAATTCGAAAAGTGAAATTGTACTAAAGAAGTAGTTGTAACAAATTTCTGTAAATCCATAATTCAGGTTGGATTTTCAACCGAACGACCGCGGTCGGTCGTCACGACCCTTTTCTACTACGACGCCACGGCTGCCGTCAGAGCGGTGACGCGTCAGAAATGACACCGCGGTAGTATTTCCTACCGTCCGAAACTACCGCTCACCGACGAAAAGAAGTCGCGGAAATCCTTTAATTTTGAAGCAGGACGGACAAGTCAGTCGCTCACCGAGTCGAGCAGGATGTTGGAGGCCTTGAAGTCGCGGTAGATGACGGGCGTGTCGGCGTCGTGGAGGAAGGCCAGGCCCTTGGCCGCGCCGACGGCGATCTTCATCCTCGTCATCCACGGCATGGGGCCGTCGAGACCTGCACGTAGTTGGCAAGAAGACGCTTCGGGTCAGCTTCGGTTCGTTCCGCAAGTCTTTTCTCGAGATTTTATTTTATTTTTGTTCCCGACAGCTCCAATTATTTGGTTCACCACTAATCAACTAATAACAATGGACAACACAGTAGTACTAAACTTAAATAAACTGATGATCGATGGAATGAAGAATATGAATCAAGAGACTTACTTTTGAAGAGGTGCTTCTCGAGGCTCTGGTTGCTCATGTACTCGTACACGAGCATCCGGTGGTCGTCCTCGAAGCAGTACCCGACGAGCCTGACGAGGTTATCGTGGCGGAGCTGGCCGAGGAAGAAGACCTCGGCGAGCCACTCGCGGTGTCCCTGCGTGCCGCAGTCGGTGTCGAGGTACTTGACGGCCACCGCCTGCGCGCCGAGGCCCGGGCGGAGGCCGTCCTCCACGCGGCCCCTGTAGACGGGCCCGAACCCGCCGCAGCCGAGGTAGTTGGCGCGGGAGAAGCCGGCCGTGACGGCCCGCAGCTCGGCGTAGGTGAAGGCTTGGAGGTTCGAGCCGGAGAGGGTTAGGGAGAGGTCTTCTGGTGTGAGCGTGCCTGACGAGCTTATGCTCGAGAGCGACACCCGCGACGCCGTCGACGACGGCAGGAGGAGGCGTTCGCGGTCACACCTGGTCCGGCGTCGTCTTGTTGGAGACGATGGCGTGCCGTCGTCGACCGATGTCGCGGCCTCGCCGCCGCCGATGCAGCAGAGCAGAGACTTCCACGGCTGTGGAGGAGACACGGCGAGTTGCCGACTCCGAGAGAATCGAGGACTGATCAGACGACGTTGACGCGGCTGGAGGCGAATGTGTGCGCTTGATGTTGAGATCGCTGTGAGTTTGAGCTTTGGGAGATCGAAGGGTAGGAGAGGTGAGAGAGATGGTTGGAGAAGCATGTGCGGGTGGTGGAGTGGTATATATAGCGCGCGGCGCGAAGGGGCGGGCAGCAGCTGGAGCCGGTCCATCCACCCGTGCGCGTCCGTCCTCCTAACGAACGGCGCGTCTGCTTGGCTCGGCTCTGCCCTTGCCTTGACCCTGTCCCGGGGCGCAACCGCGAAACCGCGGCGTCAGAGCGCGAGCGAAAACGAGAGCCCCTCTCCACGCCACGGGACGACGGGAGAGCGGAGTGGTTGGGCGCCCGGGACGGGTTGGGACTTGGGAACGCGATTCGCCCTCCCCTGCTTTTGGAATTTGGACGACGGTGAAATCTGCAGCCGCGGTTTCGACATCGCTCACGTTGTCGAGGCCCTCGAGGGGGCCGGCCGAGGGCCGTTGGGTGAGGGCGCGCGTCACGGTTTTGCCCGCTGCTTTACGTGACGCTGACCAGGACGGTGTAGTGCGTGTACGCGGTACGTAACGAGGGTGTGAATGTGCGATCGGCTACGGGACAATGTCAATAAGCTTGACGAGGAAAAAGCGAGGTTGCTTCTTGCGGAAACGCGGGTGTGATCCGTGCTGAGAGCTAAGCCGGGTTTATTAACCGGGTTTATTAAGCCGAGTTTATTAACTGCACGCGTACCCGCAACACTGATCAGGGGAGCGGCTCGGCTCGCCGGTGCGCCGCCGCTCGCCGTCGTCCGGTCCGGTGGCGGCGCGCCGGGTCATGGCGCCGGCCTCGGCCTCCGGCCATCTCGCCGCCATCGTCCATGCATGCCATGCCATCTCTTGGGATGTGAGGCCCTGCCGAGAGCAGCACTGATGGATTAACTGGGCGCTGACGATGCCACGGCCGAGCTTTACCCGACTTCGACGCCGCGGAGGTCGTCTTGGAGCAGCGCGCTCGCCGTCGAGTTCCACCGCCATGCACGATCGCCTCTCCGCCCTGTGTGGTGGCTCCCGAGCCGAGACAGGAAAGGCCTGTCGACCTATGCGGATCTGGACCGCGCGCGCCGGATCGGACGGCTTCCGACCTACGGACCAAAGGGGTGGTCGCTATTTGAAATAGCGTCCACCCCGGACCCTGAGCAGGGACGTGAGGCTCCTTTGCTTGCGCGTGGCGCCTAGGCTCGCCGTTGCGCCGCCGCGTTCCTGCTGCTCCTCGCCGTCGTCCGGCGGCGGCGCGGGCATCTTCCGCGTGCCGTGGCCTCGCGGCGGAGCTCCTGATCATGTCCGGGCGTGTCATGGCGGAACTCCAGAGTCCTGTTCGACCACGGCCACGCAGTCATGGGCGCGCTTGTGGCCAATGCAGGGAGGTCGGTCGGCGTCGTCCTTGATGATCGGCGGCGAGCAGTGCGCACGCATGCATATCTCAACCAGCTCGCGAACGTGACGCCGTCTGTCCGTCTGTCGTGTCGTGTGTTACCTAGAGTCAGAGCAGCCGGACGGACGGTTGGAGCCTCGCCGCCAGCACACTGCGGGGCATGAGGACGCCGGCATCAGCCATGCCATGGCCGCGCGACAGGACACGCCATCCTCGCACGCCGATCCCGTCGAGTTCCGCCGCCACTAGATCGTCCTCGTCGGACACGCCGTGCCAGCCGACGACTCGGAGCGCGCGCGCACGCTGGGCAGGACGACTCGGGGCTCCGCCTCCGGTCATCCGGTGCAGGAACTCGAGGTCGTCGTTGCCATGGCGGCCTGCGTGGGCACCGGTTAATCGATCATGGCGTTCCGTCAGCTGGAAGCGCGTATATGTCTTGAGAACTGATGGAGGATTAACCGGGAGCCCCGGGCGGGCGCCGGCGATGCCCCGGCCAAGCGCCAACCGACGTCGCAGCAGCAGAGGTCGTCCATGACGCTCGCCGTCGAGTTCCGCCGCTACGCCACGCACGCACGGCCTCGCGATAGCCTCCGCCCTCCGGCTCCAGGGACGACGAAAGTCGGGTCAAATCTGGACCGCACGCGTCCTATCGGACGGCTTGCACCCACCCAAGTGCTAGTCGCTATTTCAAATAGCGTCCACCCCCGGCCCAGAGCTGGGGCGCGGCTCCTCTGCTTTCGCGTGGCGCCTCGGCTCGCCGGTGCCCCGCCGAGTTCCAGCTGCTTCTTGCCGTCGACCGCATGGTGGTGCGCCACGCCGTGACATCATTCGCGACGTCGATGCTGGCGGCGAGGCTCCGACGAGCGTGTCCGGCGCCCTTGACGATGTCTCTGTCCCTGCAGAGGCCTCTCTGCTTGAGGCGCCGCCATTGACGAGCTGTCGAACGCTGGGAGCCGGAGTCGTTGGCAGTGGCGACCTGCAACTGCAAGGGCGCCCTCGGCCTCCATATACACCACCAGGCTGAGCATGGAATCGAAAGGTTTCCATTCTGCCGTCCATCGTCCCGGCGCCCGCCGAATTCAAGGACCGTACGTGCAAACTGTACGTCTGCGCGCGGCTACGTACGTCCTCCTATACGCGGCGGTGAACGAACGAACCGACAACGCTCCCCGATTCCAAACATCACAAGCACAAGACACCAAACCAAACACACTTTCATTCATCACCGTTGGACTTGCATGCACTGGCCGGTGCGCCACTACACACAAGAGCACGAAAGTTACTTATTCAATACTAATAACCATCCAATAATGAAAGCGGTCGGCGTCGATCTTCATCCGTTGTGGTCCGTGCAGCAGCATTGCTGAGGCGTCACGTTGCGCTTGCACGTGGCCGTGTACTTTTTCTCGCTGCCCTTGGCCTTCTTCTTGCATTCGTCGATGCACGTCTTCATAACGCACGTCCCTGCCACGTTCTCGCACTCCTCTTTCTCCTCTGCACGCAGACAGTACAAATTACAGGTTAGTACCATGCATATTACGTACTATCTACTCTCTCCGTTCTTTTTTATATGACACAGCTGACTTTTTTCGTTACTTTTACCATTCATCTTATCTATAAATATTTGTGCAAACAACTAAATATATAGGTTAATCTTAAAGTGCTTTTGATGATAGATCTAATGATATTGATTTTACATTAGATAACTAATTACATAATTATATATTGTTAGCTAAAGTTCAACGAAAAAGTCAACTGCGTCATATAAAAAAGAACGGCGGGAGTAGCTGGTTAACCTGTTTCGAAAACTGCTGTGCAGAGTACCAGATATATTCTAGTAGCACACATGCCTGCGTAGGTGGACGTGAGGATGCTGGACATGACCACAAGGGCGATCAAACCAGCAGCAGCCATCGAGTTCGCGGTCCTCGACGTCTTGGCCGCCATTGTTTTGTTGGGCGAGAGTAGTGCTCCTTGTTGGCAATGGCGCCTTGTTTCCTTTGCAGGTGCTTTATATAGAAGCAATGTCCTCCTGATATGATATAAATAAGGGAATCCAGTTTTCTAGTGTATCGATCCTGTGTTCACATTATTTTATTTTCAGTATTCGGTATCTTCTTTCTACATTAAGGGCCTGTTTGGCAGGGTTTCGGATTCTGTAAAAAACAGATTCTGCACTGAATTCTGATGTAAAAAGATTCTCTAGCTTCTTCTGGATTCTTTGTCAAAACAGCTTCTTCAGTCAGACCGTTTGGCAAAACAGATTCTCCTGATATTTCTTAAAATAGATTATGCATGTGAACTGACTGCAATATCTCTAAAAATATAGCTTTCAGTTTGTTCATTAAATGAAAATAAGTGCATGAAATAAATTAAATATAAGTAGATGCTTATTAATAAGATTAAGTTTAAATATTTTTTTATAAAAAGTTGTAAAATATAGTCAAGTGTGGTCTAGTTTCGAAGATCTCGTCGCAACGATCGTAACGGTGTAATCGGTTCGCAATTAGGACGTCCGGTTTGTAATCTACAGATTTTTTGAACAAACATAACTGTGTTTGTCTAGTGAGCCCGCTCGTGCATGCGCGTGCGTCATTTGTGTGTCAGTTGAGAATCCATCGGAAACTAGAAATTCCGGCTTCTGCTCCCATGTTGAAAATGGAAACGGATTCTGCCGCACACTCTTCTCAGAATCTGTTTTGCACATGACCGTTTGGCTATCAGCGTCAAGAAGCAGAAGCAGAATCCCTTGTAGAATCCGTGCCAAAGAGGGGGACGGCGGGGAACATGGCTCAACCCCGGTGGATTGCGACAGCGCGGAAACAACACTCGTTCAACGCGGAACGGCTGTTCGTTTTTGCCCCATAGGGAATCGGACCCCGCCAATGTCGGCTCATTCCCCCTCTTCCGAGCCGGGAATCCAGCCTCTAGTCGGCAGTGGTGGAACGAAAACTCGAGACGGGAGACGGCTGCGGCGCTAGGAGAGTGGGCGTCGGGGAAACGGATGTTGGTTCTGGAGGGCGGCGAGCTATGTAGCGTCGCCTCCGCGCTCGATCTCGAGCAGAGCTGAGCAATCTCGACGGCCGTGAGGCGCTTCTCGTCGTGTTCTTTTCATGCCGGTAGCAGTAGCTCGGTTCTATATATGGTTTCGGCCTTTGTGGGGTGCTGAAGCAGGGGGGTGTCCAGGGGTTCAGTTTCTTCAGTAGGTGCAGTTTTGGTTTCCTGTTCTATTTTTTTGTACCAAGTGATCAACAACAGTGTGGATAATACTACCTACAAAGATTGTGGCTGGAGTCTGGCGAGATGGACTAGTCAGCGAAATTATGGTGAAAAATGAAGAGCTAAACAACTGTGTGATCATGATGATCTCAGATGATGAAAGTGGAGACATGAGAAATTGGTAGGATTTTTTGTAAAGTTGGTGGCCCCTTGATCCCGATGTATTAGAGTTTACAAATCTCATGCGGTATATGAGTAATATTTCTGGAGATAGATCGCTTATGATATTTTATATTGGCAAATGAAACATATTGATGCCTAAAAAATATGACTTGTCATCGCTCTTGCTGCTTTTCTGAAAATATATATCGGCTCTCATGGACCATTTAGTATCGGTGCTTCTGATCAAATGGATATTTTCACACCGTTATATATGCTTACACCGAAACAATTATACTCTCCACTTCTCCAGCCGTGGAGAATTCAGAAGACTAGCTTCATGCTTCCACAACAAACAGCTCTTTGTCTGAATTTTTATCTGGAAAAATACAGTTCCACTTCTCAGAGCAACCTGTGATAGACTGATAGGTGTATGAAATATGTCGCCCCGTCCAATTCAGAATTTGCTATTCGATCTGGACAGTGGTGCATTGCTAACTGCTAATTATCCAAGCAATGGTGCCTTGCCAGTTGACCATGACTATGAATTCAGCTTGCAGTGCACTAGACATCCACCTGAACCCGGATCTTCTTGTAATTAATTGTTCAGTTTTATACCTCCCACTCCCATTGCAGAATTAATACACATATTGGAAGCACTGACAGCGTGAGATACTTGTACTGACTTGCTGCTGTGTGTTTTGGTCTCGCGGAGGGTTCTTGCTAACTTCGCTACTGGCAAAGTTTCTTGTAACTCTTTCTGTCTCTCTCTCAGAACAGTCTGTGTGCTTCCTTTGTCGAGATGTAGAAAAATACCAGGGTGCTTAATTAATTAAGTTGACGCAAGTTTGTCTCCATGGCAAAAAAAAAAAAAAAAAAAATCTTCTGAAGCTCCTCATATATGTCTGTATGAGAACTTAAAAATCTATGTTCTCTGCAGCTCAACCAAATGGCTCCTGATTCCTGAATCTAATTATGGTTTGCTTAAAGTCATGCCGTAGAAGTAATATGCAATTCACTGACTAGTTTATGGCCAACTCACACAATTAAACTGGTTACATTCTCTAGATTCTAACAAGTATATTATTTGTGGCCAATTCAAAATAAAGCAACAGTTGACTGTCTCAGCATACACCTCAATAAAGCAACGGCACAGCTAAAACTGGTGGTGATCTTTCCATGAGCGGCAACCAACACAGTGCTGCACTTATCCTTATTTTCATGTCAAAAGCTCAATGTTCCCTGTTTACTGCATTGCATCATTCCCTGCTCAACCGAACAGGCTCATGCGTGGAAGGGATTAAGTGGCTTGGGCGGGATTTAGTCTCGATGGGGATTGAGTGACAGAGAGGGATTCACTTGATCCCTGCCGGGAACAGTTTCTCTTGGGGACTGCTTCCCCAACAACCGAACGAGCCCTAAATGGGTCACATCTCTTCGCTGCAATGTGGAAGCAGAGTACGTACGTGTTGCAGCAGTGATATTTTGTTTGAGGAGCAGACCCATGCAAAAGTATGATTAAATGGGTGATGATTTTGCAAATCTCCCCTTCCACCTGAATTCATGCGCACCAATAGATCAAAATCATGTGGTCCAGATTAGAGTTCTCATAGTTCTCACACGAACCTGGTTCTCAACGTTCCCTTTATAATATCCCAATGCTAACGTTCGGCATCTTGCTTAACATGAAACGCATTATGATATTCAACATTTTATAGTTTAAAATATCTTCGTTGATGGTCACGCAGAACCGCGAAGTGTAGCTACAACGATTCAGCGACCTTTTTTTCTTTTCTTTTTTTAAGAAGAAGTTGGGACTTTATAAGGTCAAGATAGGATTACAATCTGTTACAGCAAGTTGGGTAACAAAATCTGGAGCTTGGTCTAGCCACACGGCCGTCGACATCCACTCTATACATTGATAATTTGCCAAGTTATGTCAGTGCAACCCAATTTTCAGTGAGCGACCATTTGCGTAATTAAGCACATATTAACGATTCGAGATTCCAATATGATGCTAAAGTCGAACAACATCCTACCATGGAAGGAGAGGAAGAGGAGCATTTGCGCAACCGGGAAGCAGGGTCTATGAGATTAAGGTTGTTGGGCAACACCTGCTTTTCTTTTCATTCATCCGATACAGTAAACTAGTACATCCCTTGCTGCTGCATCTCCTTAATTGATCGACCAGCTGAAACGCGCCGCCAAATGTGGCCTTGCACGCACAACCGTTGATCGATCAGGGTGTTCCACGAGACTACGTCGATCGATCGATGAATCAAGAGCTTCATGATGGCATATCCGTGTCTGCTTCATGGCGATCAGATGAACTCGGCAAGCACGCGCTCTGGATCATGGCGCCGGCCTCAGCCTCCATCGATCCTGCAATCATGGCGTTCCAACAGACCGCGGACCTGAGCAGGCTCCTCTGCTTGTACCTGGCGCCTCGGCTCGTCAAAGTGCGCCGCCGCATTCCCACTCCTTCTCGCCGTCATTCGGCGGTGGCGACGGCTCGCCGGGTCGCGACGCCGGCCTCGGTCTCCGGCCATCTCGCCGCCGTCGTCCATTCCATGCCATGCCATCTCTTGGGGTGTGAGGATGAGGCCCTGCCGAGAGCAGCACTGATGGATTAACTGGCCGGGAGCGCCGGCAGCCGGGCGCGGACGATGCCCCGGCAGAGCGCCGCCGATGTCGCAGCCGCGGAGGTCTTCTTGGAGTAGCGCGCTCGCCGTCGAGTTCCGCCATGCATGCTCTCCGCAGCCGAGCCGAGACGAGGAAAGGCCCGTCGACCCTCCACGAATCTGGACCGCACGCGCCTGATCGGGTGGCTTCCACCTGCGGACCCAAGGGGTGGTCGCTAATCCAAATAACGACCGGGCGGGCGCTATTTTAAACAGCGACCACCCCCTGCCCCGGTGCTTGGCGCCTCATCTCGCCACTGCGCCGCCGCTGCTCGCCATCTTCTGGCGGTATTGCGGGCATCTGCCGCGTGCCGTGGTCTTGCAGCGGAGCTCCTGATGTCCGGGCATGTCATGGCGGGATGCAGAGCCCGATCAGCCCCCTGTTCGCCGGAGACGACCGCGCTCAGGCGTCGACGACCATTAACATGAAGTTCTGGCATTCCGCCCTGGCGACGACGAGGAAGCACCAAGACAGCCAAGCGGCCGCGTCCACGACCAAGTGACCGCGACCATGACGAAGCGACCACGACCACGACCAAACGACTGTGACCACGACCAAGCAAGAATTTTTTTAATTTTTTAACCCCTTTTAAATTAATATTTTAATAATAGCCCGACCGAAACTAAATTTGCAAATCTAACCCATTTAGTCGCGCCAAACCGATTGGCGTGACTTAGAATACAGTCACGCCAACCTAAATGGCGTGACCAACTTCCACGTCAGCGAAAACAGCCACGTCAAATTTTGGCCGCGCCAAAGTGTTTGGCGTGACTGAGCTTTGGGTCGCGCCATGCAGGTTGGCGCGACCGTTTCGTCCGTGTTGAGTTCGTGCAAAGCACTCAAGCCTCTGCGCCGCGCAGTAGAGAAAAATACAGAGAGACAGAAAAGGAACGTAAGCCGAGGTGTCAGAGATAGCTTCAGTAGTCAAGTCCCAACCAACGAGAGCATTTCTTTTTTTTTTTTGACCGGTCCCCACAAGAGCTTTTAATAGCACTGCTGGCTTGCCAGTGTAATAATTCTTGATGTGCCGTATCATGCAAGCTACGGACACGACTGTGAGATGTCTTAACCAATACTCCCGCCATACTCATAATGAAAATCATTTAAAAAAACATAAGTATAATATTAAAGACTAATTAATTTGAATTAATCTTTTATCACTCGCTTTTGGATTGGCTAGCGCGCACGGTTCTTCAGGATTGAAGCCGCGGGCTCGAGCGCTGCGCTTGCGCGTTTTTGCTCTTGTTAGCTTTTTTTTCACGATGCTAGCTTCTTTGTTGCTTATTGCTTCAATCTTGATGGAGGAGAGCCCTTATAATGGATTACTTTCTCTGATCCAGTTAAGCGTCATTCTAGCTAGTTTTTCCAAATAAGTGTCATTCTCATTTCCGATGTAGTTTTCTATCTATCTCTCTCCTCCTTCATTGTACATCGTTTTCAACGCTCTCTCTTCTTTTTCAACTCTCCTTAATTCCTGTGCTCAGGCTAGAATGACACTTATTTGAAACGGAGGAAGTACAGAGAATAATGTTTAAGCAATATGTTCAAACCACTCGGGCGGGGTTACAATACCGTTTAAACCACTCGGCTGGATTTACGGTTATTGCGGTAACAAAATCGCAAAACGATATTTTTAAATTAGCGAAATTGAAATGAAGCGGTTTCTTCCCAAAAAATATTTTGACAATCAGATACAGTGTCAAGTTTGGAATATTAAAAACCTCATATTGGCAGTCTTATGCTTCTAGCTACATGCTTGGTCCGAGACAAGTTAGAAATATCTTTGAATATGCACCGATGGACGCATCAATAATATACAGTTGGCTGAATTTCTTTCCTCCCCGGAACCAAACGATGCACAGCACCATGCATTTTGCTTTGGATGCATCCAGAGCACCAATACACGCCTCCAAAAAAAAAGGCAAAAACTACACAGCGACCTTCGTGCAATATAAAAAATAAGTAACGCTACCCGATGACCTGAAGCAGCTCCCACTGTCTTTTCTTTTCTCTCTTCCGGCTGCTCCATGCACAGACCGGTATCTAGGCCACCCGGTAGCAGCGGCATATTTCTTCGAGCAGCGCGTCGCTTGGAAGTTAGGTAACTGAGCTGTGCAGAGGCTTAAGTGTAACTCAACGCGGACGTTCGTTTTCGGTCGGCCGATCTGCATGGCGCGACCCAAAGCTCAGTCACGCCAAACACTTTGACGCGATCAAAATTTGACGTGGCAGATTCCGCTGACGTGGAAGTTAGTCACGCCATTTAAGTTGGCGTGACTGTAGTCTAAGTCACGCCAATCGATTTGACGTGACTAAATGGGTTAGATTTGCAAATTTAGTTTCGATCGGGCTATTATTAAAATATTAATTTAAAAAGGGTTAAAAAATTAAAAAAATTCACCAAGCAACCAGGATCACAAGTTCTGCGTTCATGCGTCGACGACCATTAACATGAGATTCCGGCATTCCGCCCTGACGGCGACGAGGAAGTAGCAAGACGACCAAGCGACCACAACCGCGACCACGATCAAGCTACCGTGACCATGACGAAGCAACCATGACCACGACCAAGCGACAACGAACAGGCATTGGCGACCATAAACACGAGATTCCAGCATTCCGCCACGGTGGCGACGAGGAAAGCAAAAAGATGCTTTCGGAGCCACGGTTATGCCGTGTGGCAAGCCGTGCAGGAAGGACGCGACCACATGTGGCC